>SJYC01058257.1:0-50160 GCA_006408675.1 Madoqua kirkii | reverse complement strand
GATATTATACCAGAGCATTAATGAACAGGATCATCCAAGAAAAGTTTAATTCCCTGGAGTAGGTATCTCCCTTTCCTTTATTTACTTTCAATAGAGCTTCCCTGGTAGCTCAGATGGTAAGAATCCACCTGCAATGCGGACCTGTATTAGATCCTTGGGTTGGGAAGATCCCCTAGAAGAGAGCATGACAACCCCACTGCAGTGTTCTTGCCTGGAGAATCCCCATGGGCAGAGGAGCCTGGCTGGCTACAGTCCACAGGGTTGCAGAGAGCTGGGCACGACTGGATGACTGAGACTGTGGCTGAACTCACAGGCTGAGAATCAGTGGGCCACCCATTCACTTGCAGTTTTCTCCACTGGAGACGAAAAGGCAGTTTTTTCCCCAAGTACCTTCTTCCCTATCCAGAAGAAAGGCAATCTTAAAGCTTGTAAGGTTATTGCCCTTTAGGATTTATTCCTAAAACTCCCAGTTTTATTCCTAAATTGGTAGTTTTATTTCAGCAATCTTTCTTAACAGACTTCATCAATCTCTGTTCTTCAAATGCTCCTTGAACTAACTTTATCTTCTTGATGATTCCCTCATTAATGACTTAAATAGATATATGGCATTTGCTCACTTGATATTTGTTTAAAAAAAAGGGGGGTGCTATTTCTAACTTTAAAAATTATACTTTGACTAGTATAATTATAAAAATGGAGGTGCAAAAAGGTAGTGTCAAGACTTACTGATGGATTGGATTTGAGAACTGAGGGAAAGAGAAAGATGAAGTATAGCTTTCAAATTTTCTCAGACTGAAACAATCATTTGTGAAAATAGCATCATAAAACCTAAAAGTCTCCCAGGGTAAATTCTAAGGCTGCGGGTGAATTAATCTCACCTCTTTTAGATCAAAAGCAAAGAGTCTCTGCCTTTGTCTCAAATTTCATTCAGCAAGTACTGTAGTCTCATTAAAAACATTAATTTAACATCTTTGAAAAGACTAGCCCTGAGAAAATTATCTTTTTGAAGTGAAAAAATTGGATAAAATCTTTAACCACAAACATCACTACATTACTCAAATTAGCCTAAAAAAAGAGAGAGCAAACTAACATCTGTTTTTAAATTATATATAGCATAAGATTTTTATAGTCCACAAATGTAATCAGTAAATGTCACTAAAACTAGAGATTATAATATTGAATAGTTTATTCATATGTTTATTCCAATTCTTATATCTTTATTTCTATCACTATTCAGAAGTCTATCTTATTTTCTAGGGGAAAAAATGATTTCAGTCAATTCAGTCGTTCAGTTGCATCCCACTCTTTGCGACCACATGGACCAAGGACGCTAGGCCTCCCTGTCGATCATCAACTCCAGGAGTCCACCGAAACTCATGTCCATTGATTCGGTGATGTTATCCAACCATCTGATCCTCTGTCGTCCCCTTCTCCTCCTGCCTTAAATCTTTCCCAGCATCAGAGTCTTTTCCAATGAGTCACCACTTCACATCAGGTGGTCAAATACTGATGTTTCAGCTTCAGCATCAGTCCTTCCAGTGAATAACCAGGACTGATTTCCCTTAGGATGGACTGATTGGAATTCCATGCAGTCCAAGGGACTCTCAAGAGTCTTCTTCAACAGCACAGTTCAAAAGCATAAATTCTTTGGTGCTCAGCTTTCTTTATAGTCCAACTCTTACATCGATACATGACCACTGGAAAAACCATAGCCTTGACTAGATGGACCTTTGTTAACAAAGTAATGTCTCTGCTTTTCAATATGCTATCTAGGTTGGTCATAACTTCCCTTACAATGAGTAAGTTCTTTTAATTTCATGGCTGCAGTCACCATCTGCCATGATTTTGGAACCCCCAAAAATAAAGTCAGCCACTGTTTCCACTGTTTCCCCATCTATCTGCCATGACGTGATGGGACCAGATGCCATGATCTTAGTTTTCTGAATGTTGAGCTTTATGCCAGCTTTTTCACTCTCCTCTTTCACTTTCTTCAAGAGGCTATTTAATTCTTTTTCACTTTCTGCCATAAGGATGGTATCATCTGCATATCTAAGGTTATTGATATTTCTTCCAGCAATCTTGATTCCAGCTTATGCTTCTTCCAGTCCAGCATTTCTCATGATATACTCTGTATATAAGTTAAATAAGCAGGGTGACAGTATACAGCTTTGACATACTCCTTTCCTGATTTGGAACCAGTCTGTTATTCCATGTCTTATACTAACTATTGCTTGTTGATCTGCATACAGATTTCCTAGCAGGCAGGTCAGTTGGTCTGATGTTCCCATTTCTTGAAGAACTTTCCACAGTTTGTTGTGATTCACACAGTCAAAGGCTTTGGCATAGTCAGTAGAGCAGAAATAAACGTTGTTCGGGAACTCGCTTGCTTTTTCGATGATCCAGCAATTGTTGTCAATTTGATCTCTGGTTCCTCTAACTTTTCTAAATCCAGCTTGAACACCTGGAAGTTCACGGTTCACATATTGCTGAAGCCTGGCTTTGAGAATTTTGAGCATTACCTTACTAGTGTGTGAGATGAGTGCAATTGTACAGTAATTTGAGCATTCTTTGGCATTGCCTTTCTTTGGGATTGGAATGAAAACTGACCTTTTCCAGTCCTGTGGCCACTGTTGAGTTTTCCGAATTTGCTGGCATATTGAGTGCAGCACTTTCACAGCATCATCTTTCAGGATTTGAAGTAGCTGAACTGGAATTCCATCACCTCCACTAGCTTTGCTCATAGTGATGCTTCCTAAGGCCCATTTGACTTCACATTCCAAGATGTCTGGCTCTAGGTGAGTGATCACACCTTCATGATTATCTGGGTCATGAAGATCTTTTTTGCATAGTTCTTCTGTGTATTCTTGCCACCTCTTCTTAATATCTTCTGCTCTATTAGGTCCATACCATTTCTGTCCTTTATTGAGCCCATGTTTGCATGAAATGTTCCCTTGCTATCTCTGATTTTCTTGAAGAGATCTCTAGTCTTTTCTATTCTATTACTTTCTTCTATTTCTTTGCATTGATCACTGAGGAAGGCTTTCTTATCGCTCCTTGCTATTTTTTGGAACTCTGCATTCAATCGGTATATCTTTCCTTTTCTCCTTAGATTGACATTAAATTATATTAAAATTGTGATATACTTAATTATATAAAAAATATTAAAGTTTCAAATGCATGATATTCTCTTTAAAATAGAAGATAATTATTTCACTGATTATTTTTGTTTAAAATGCTAATTATGGCAAATAAATGCTAATTGTATAAGTAACATATACAACTACAAAGAAACAAATTATAAAGTTGCTTATATTCATAAAGGCGCTGAAGAATTGATGCTTTTGAACTGTAGTGTTGGAGAAGACTCTTGAGAGTCCCTTGGACTGCAAGGAGATCCAACCAGTCCATTCTGAAGGAGATCAACTCTGGGATTTCTTTGGAAGGAATGATGCTAAAGCTGAAACTCCAGTACTTTGGCCACCTCATGTGAAGGGTTGACTCATTGGAAAAGACTCTGATGCTGGGAGGGATTGGGGGCAGGAGAAGAAGGGGACGAACAAGGATGAGATGGCTGGATGGCATCATTGACTCAATGGACGTGAATCTGAGTGAACTCCAGGAGTTGGTGATGGACAGGGAGGCCTGGTGTGCTGAGATTCACGGGGTTGCAAAGAGTCGGACATGACTGAGCTACTGAACTGAACTGAACTGATATTCATAAAGCTAAGACAGCCACAGTTAATGATTTGCATTGTGCCCCCAAATATGCTTTGTCCTGCTTGAATATATGGACACTCTTTTCATTAATATGTGTCTACATGCTTTAGCTTTCACTGTATAAAAAACCACTCAGAAACTCAGTGTAAGTACACAATGAACATTTATTTCTTGTGTATCTCAGTTCACAGCCTCAAGTCTGGACAGCTCTTCTGACTTCATCTTAGCTTTCACTTTCTTCTGAAAGTCAGCTGAAGGTCTTTGGGTCTAGGTTGAGTTCAGCTGGAGTGATCTACTTTGCTTTGTTTCAATAGCAGAGATAAAAGAGTGAACAAACAGAATTATGCAAAGTTGCCTGAAAGGTATAAAAGCTTCTAATTTTGGTCACTTCTGGTATTCACTCTCTTGTGAAGTCTGCCTTGTACCTGTACTGCTTTTCTCTTGTTAATCTGCTTATTTCAACTTGTTAGACGAAACCAGGGACCCAAAGAGAGTAGAGGAGAAGTCTTTCCTCCCCTACAAATACACACTACTGCTTTGCCCCCTAATTTATACCAATAACATTACTACCAAAAGGTAAAGCGTAAAAAGGATGAAAAAAGAGTGAATTTTTAAATATTTATTTTATTTGAACTACCCTAACTAGATACTCTTCATCTTGTCATTTACTTTAAGCTTTGTGTATTTGATAGAATTAACTGAAATCTTGTCTTCATAGTGATTTATTTATCTGTGAAATTTAACCTTTTCTAATATGCTTATTATTACACTGTATTTCTTCATTTGCCTGTTGGACCAGTAAGCATGAGCTAGGTTAGGTCAGAAGTCAGAAAACATTCAGCTAATTTTTAGCTGAAAATGCATTCTATTTCCCCATGTCCATCTTTTTAAATTTTATTCCCATGATACAGTTTACATAGATATTTTTCTATGTTCATTTACTTTACTTTCTAAATTTTTGCTTGCTGATTCCCTAAGCAAAAGGTCATTAATCAAGCCCCCTTTGTGCCTCAGCTATACTGTTTCTTTTAAGAAACAGAATATATTTCTTATTTCTTATATTTCATATATTAAAACCCCACATATTTGTCCTTCAGAGCTCCACTTTCATTATCATTAAACAGCTATTAATGTTCACCAGTGCATCATATGAGATTTATTTCCAATAGCCTCATTATGTGGTAGAAATGAAAGAAGTTTTAAGGTAAATGAAGTAGAAATGCAAGAAAGAGGTAAAATATAAAGGGAAAACCAAGGAAATCAGTTCTATACATTCTTAATATTAAAATATGATGAAAATGTGTTCAGTTAAATGTTACAAGTTGAAGAAATTAAATAAAAAGAAAAGTGATAAAATAAATTAGTTAAGAGCCTACTCCTCAGAGTTGAAAGTGTGATTGGATCCTGATTGTGTTATTTCCAGTGAATGAGCTTGAGCAGTTCTTTTATTTCTATGTGATTCAGCTTAAAGAGCTTTAAAATAAGAACAGTAATAGAGCATCTGAGGATCGTTTCAAGGATTAAATGTGAGGATAAGAGTTCTCGCTAACATAATATATACTTATATTTAAGTATTATTAAATGAACCAGTCATGATAACCTCTCTGGATGAGAAGTTATTTTCAAATGGCTAAAGATCAATATAGAATGTTTAAATGGTAACTAACAGGCTGTCCTTCATGTCCTGCAACATTTAAGTTTCTTGCTTACATTTGGTGTCACAGTAAACTTGTGGTTCTTAGCTTAATTTGCTGTAATATATCTAAACTATACATTTCTGTGGTTTAAAACTGAGTTATTGTTTATTATAGTGCCTTGTCCCCAAAGGCATTTCCTGAGTACTGATAATATTTTTTAACTAAAATTTTTGAGGGAAATGAAAAGACAGATGTGTCTTTCCAGATTTGGTTTTCTCACCTACAATCATAATTCTACTTGGTGTCACCTAATATCACCCCCCAAATTCTAGGTGCACAAACAAAACATGTTGAATGAGTTCTGTTTTAAAATTCAGTTTGTGAAGATCAGACTATTATGCTGGGGAAGTTGCTAAGACGTAAAATTGACTGAGAAAACCTGCAACATTACTAATGCAGTTATTACCAAGGGATCTGAAATTACAAAACAATACTGTTGAAATCTAAGATACATTCATTAGTTGGTTTATTCTCTCACAATAACAATAATGAATTTTTACTGAAGCCTAAACTCTTTCACCCAAACTTTCCTACAATCAATTCCATATTATTACATATTAACTGATTTTGTGGTTCAATGCTTGACTGTGAACCTTAACTGATCATTATCCCTGAACTTTCCTTCATGTTTTAACCGTTAAACTATATTACTGCATGTAAGTATTGAGATTTAGATCCTGATACATATATTTAAAACTCTTCTAAATCTCCTGAAATTTTCCTCCCAGAGAGAATTTTGCACCTTTACTTTTATAAATCTATGCTTTATATTCTTTTCGAACAAATCATTAAACCCATGGTTTTAACAATGAAATTAAAATTTAGATCCTTAAAAATCTCCCCTAGTGATACTTCAATTATCTTCTCTGTATTTGAAGTTAGAAATGTAGGTAGTCCAATATAAAGTTACTGAGCTAATAAATCTTGAAATGAAATGCATTAAAACAGTATCATTTTTTCCATAAGAATATATAACCTATGCAAACTAAAAAAGAATCTAGGTGCAATGTTTCATAAGGCTAATCTGTTTAACTTTGCCTGAAGACATTGTTCAATAATTCTCAGGAAACAAAACACTTTGAGCATAAAGTTCATTTTTGTGTTAATGAAGTTGATGCTTCCAAACATATTTGATTTTGCCAAATACATTTACTTGAAAAATAAAATTAAATCTGCTCCAGTGAGAGTTTTTGAATGACATGGATAATGAAATTAAAGCATGTTATGTTTTTATGTTCATTATTGTGATTAAATTTAGATTCTAACTAATGCCTAAGAGCATGAATTTAGGGTTCAAAATGACCATGGAGAGTTGAATTAAAAATCTGCATCAATGAAACTCAGTAAGGAAGAGTATTTGAATATAAACTGTATATACGTAGCTTATACTTGGGATTTCTATGTTGAACATAGTCAAATTGAATCTAAATTCAACAGGAAGTAAATTTTTATAAAACCAACGACTTCATTCTTCTGATCTTCTTTATTTAGCTCCTAATTATAATCATTATCACAACTGTGTTGATATTTGCTTGGAAGCCTCTAAGCTTCTGTGAGATACCAAGAATTCCAATAAGAAATGAACATCTTAGAATTTAGTATTATTCCTGTTATCCTTCATGATTTTCTTGAAGAGATCTCTAGTCTTTTCTATTCTATTACTTTCTTCTATTTCTTTGCATTGATCACTGAGGAAGGCTTTCTTATCGCTCCTTGCTATTTTTTGGAACTCTGCATTCAATCGGTATATCTTTCCTTTTCTCCTTAGATTGACATTAAATTATATTAAAATTGTGATATACTTAATTATATAAAAAATATTAAAGTTTCAAATGCATGATATTCTCTTTAAAATAGAAGATAATTATTTCACTGATTATTTTTGTTTAAAATGCTAATTATGGCAAATAAATGCTAATTGTATAAGTAACATATACAACTACAAAGAAACAAATTATAAAGTTGCTTATATTCATAAAGGCGCTGAAGAATTGATGCTTTTGAACTGTAGTGTTGGAGAAGACTCTTGAGAGTCCCTTGGACTGCAAGGAGATCCAACCAGTCCATTCTGAAGGAGATCAACTCTGGGATTTCTTTGGAAGGAATGATGCTAAAGCTGAAACTCCAGTACTTTGGCCACCTCATGTGAAGGGTTGACTCATTGGAAAAGACTCTGATGCTGGGAGGGATTGGGGGCAGGAGAAGAAGGGGACGAACAAGGATGAGATGGCTGGATGGCATCATTGACTCAATGGACGTGAATCTGAGTGAACTCCAGGAGTTGGTGATGGACAGGGAGGCCTGGTGTGCTGAGATTCACGGGGTTGCAAAGAGTCGGACATGACTGAGCTACTGAACTGAACTGAACTGATATTCATAAAGCTAAGACAGCCACAGTTAATGATTTGCATTGTGCCCCCAAATATGCTTTGTCCTGCTTGAATATATGGACACTCTTTTCATTAATATGTGTCTACATGCTTTAGCTTTCACTGTATAAAAAACCACTCAGAAACTCAGTGTAAGTACACAATGAACATTTATTTCTTGTGTATCTCAGTTCACAGCCTCAAGTCTGGACAGCTCTTCTGACTTCATCTTAGCTTTCACTTTCTTCTGAAAGTCAGCTGAAGGTCTTTGGGTCTAGGTTGAGTTCAGCTGGAGTGATCTACTTTGCTTTGTTTCAATAGCAGAGATAAAAGAGTGAACAAACAGAATTATGCAAAGTTGCCTGAAAGGTATAAAAGCTTCTAATTTTGGTCACTTCTGGTATTCACTCTCTTGTGAAGTCTGCCTGTACCTGTACTGCTTTTCTCTTGTTAATCTGCTTATTTCAACTTGTTAGACGAAACCAGGGACCCAAAGAGAGTAGAGGAGAAGTCTTTCCTCCCCTACAAATACACACTACTGCTTTGCCCCCTAATTTATACCAATAACATTACTACCAAAAGGTAAAGCGTAAAAAGGATGAAAAAAGAGTGAATTTTTAAATATTTATTTTATTTGAACTACCCTAACTAGATACTCTTCATCTTGTCATTTACTTTAAGCTTTGTGTATTTGATAGAATTAACTGAAATCTTGTCTTCATAGTGATTTATTTATCTGTGAAATTTAACCTTTTCTAATATGCTTATTATTACACTGTATTTCTTCATTTGCCTGTTGGACCAGTAAGCATGAGCTAGGTTAGGTCAGAAGTCAGAAAACATTCAGCTAATTTTTAGCTGAAAATGCATTCTATTTCCCCATGTCCATCTTTTTAAATTTTATTCCCATGATACAGTTTACATAGATATTTTTCTATGTTCATTTACTTTACTTTCTAAATTTTTGCTTGCTGATTCCCTAAGCAAAAGGTCATTAATCAAGCCCCCTTTGTGCCTCAGCTATACTGTTTCTTTTAAGAAACAGAATATATTTCTTATTTCTTATATTTCATATATTAAAACCCCACATATTTGTCCTTCAGAGCTCCACTTTCATTATCATTAAACAGCTATTAATGTTCACCAGTGCATCATATGAGATTTATTTCCAATAGCCTCATTATGTGGTAGAAATGAAAGAAGTTTTAAGGTAAATGAAGTAGAAATGCAAGAAAGAGGTAAAATATAAAGGGAAAACCAAGGAAATCAGTTCTATACATTCTTAATATTAAAATATGATGAAAATGTGTTCAGTTAAATGTTACAAGTTGAAGAAATTAAATAAAAAGAAAAGTGATAAAATAAATTAGTTAAGAGCCTACTCCTCAGAGTTGAAAGTGTGATTGGATCCTGATTGTGTTATTTCCAGTGAATGAGCTTGAGCAGTTCTTTATTTCTATGTGATTCAGCTTAAAGAGCTTTAAAATAAGAACAGTAATAGAGCATCTGAGGATCGTTTCAAGGATTAAATGTGAGGATAAGAGTTCTCGCTAACATAATATATACTTATATTTAAGTATTATTAAATGAACCAGTCATGATAACCTCTCTGGATGAGAAGTTATTTTCAAATGGCTAAAGATCAATATAGAATGTTTAAATGGTAACTAACAGGCTGTCCTTCATGTCCTGCAACATTTAAGTTTCTTGCTTACATTTGGTGTCACAGTAAACTTGTGGTTCTTAGCTTAATTTGCTGTAATATATCTAAACTATACATTTCTGTGGTTTAAAACTGATTTATTGTTTATTATAGTGCCTTGTCCCCAAAGGCATTTCCTGAGTACTGATAATATTTTTTAACTAAAATTTTTGAGGGAAATGAAAAGACAGATGTGTCTTTCCAGATTTGGTTTTCTCACCTACAATCATAATTCTACTTGGTGTCACCTAATATCACCCCCCAAATTCTAGGTGCACAAACAAAACATGTTGAATGAGTTCTGTTTTAAAATTCAGTTTGTGAAGATCAGACTATTATGCTGGGGAAGTTGCTAAGACGTAAAATTGACTGAGAAAACCTGCAACATTACTAATGCAGTTATTACCAAGGGATCTGAAATTACAAAACAATACTGTTGAAATCTAAGATACATTCATTAGTTGGTTTATTCTCTCACAATAACAATAATGAATTTTTACTGAAGCCTAAACTCTTTCACCCAAACTTTCCTACAATCAATTCCATATTATTACATATTAACTGATTTTGTGGTTCAATGCTTGACTGTGAACCTTAACTGATCATTATCCCTGAACTTTCCTTCATGTTTTAACCGTTAAACTATATTACTGCATGTAAGTATTGAGATTTAGATCCTGATACATATATTTAAAACTCTTCTAAATCTCCTGAAATTTTCCTCCCAGAGAGAATTTTGCACCTTTACTTTTATAAATCTATGCTTTATATTCTTTTCGAACAAATCATTAAACCCATGGTTTTAACAATGAAATTAAAATTTAGATCCTTAAAAATCTCCCCTAGTGATACTTCAATTATCTTCTCTGTATTTGAAGTTAGAAATGTAGGTAGTCCAATATAAAGTTACTGAGCTAATAAATCTTGAAATGAAATGCATTAAAACAGTATCATTTTTTCCATAAGAATATATAACCTATGCAAACTAAAAAAGAATCTAGGTGCAATGTTTCATAAGGCTAATCTGTTTAACTTTGCCTGAAGACATTGTTCAATAATTCTCAGGAAACAAAACACTTTGAGCATAAAGTTCATTTTTGTGTTAATGAAGTTGATGCTTCCAAACATATTTGATTTTGCCAAATACATTTACTTGAAAAATAAAATTAAATCTGCTCCAGTGAGTGTTTTTGAATGACATGGATAATGAAATTAAAGCATGTTATGTTTTTATGTTCATTATTGTGATTAAATTTAGATTCTAACTAATGCCTAAGAGCATGAATTTAGGGTTCAAAATGACCATGGAGAGTTGAATTAAAAATCTGCATCAATGAAACTCAGTAAGGAAGAGTATTTGAATATAAACTGTATATACGTAGCTTATACTTGGGATTTCTATGTTGAACATAGTCAAATTGAATCTAAATTCAACAGGAAGTAAATTTTTATAAAACCAACGACTTCATTCTTCTGATCTTCTTTATTTAGCTCCTAATTATAATCATTATCACAACTGTGTTGATATTTGCTTGGAAGCCTCTAAGCTTCTGTGAGATACCAAGAATTCCAATAAGAAATGAACATCTTAGAATTTAGTATTATTCCTGTTATCCTTCAGCTATTGGACTTTTCAGCAGCTGACAAATAACTTTTTGAAAGAATCTAATTCATGTTAGGTTCAGTGCTATAAATTTTAAGTATATGTTATCATTTAATTATCACAACAATTCTATGCATAATTAATAACCCTGTATTATAAAGTATTCAGGTCACTTGGCTGACAAGTTGCAGAGCTGTACTATTTCTAAAATCAATGGTCTTTACCCTTGAACTAAAGATGAACTTCATAAGGAGGGGAAAGGTTTTACACCATTAGTCACATCTGTAGCAGGGAAATCTATTGTTAGTTACTGGGCAATTCCAAATGTACACAATATCTTAGGCACTATTTCAGAAATTACCAGAAATCTGCTATTAGAATGGCACTTTTGTGTGTGTGTGTGTTTTTACTGGATAAATAAACAAATACATAAAAATATAAATATATATTGTTTAACCTGTAGAAAACACTTGTACTGAACATTCTATAGTATACCTATACTCTTTCTTAAGGAGTGCTAGTTTTTTAAGGGTTAAAGAACATTATTAAAAATTTGAATATAACTCTAAGAAGTATACTTCATAAGCAACATCATATATATCTACATCTCCTTACTCTCTTCTCTAGATCATTAAATTCTTAAGTGACCATATCCAAATCAATGTCTTTTCTTCTCTCTTTTTATCCTATCCAATTTTGTTTCTACCAAAACAAAGCTGATAATAAAAATTTAAATGCCAAGTGTAAACTAGTTCTCTACAAGTCAGGATTTTTGGAAAGACTTAAAATGACAATAAAAATAATCTTTTTTTTTCTTTTTTTTTTAAGTAAAGAAGTACAACATTTCCAGAAACTCAAACTTTTTTCCCATCAATGGGGGAAATACAAAGGCAAAAGTCCTGAATCCACCTTCAGAGATTCGGAAACAGTTGGTGTGGTTGTTTAGTCACTCAATTGTGTTCGATTCTTTGTGACCCCATGTACTGTAGCCCGGCAGGCTCCTCTGTCGATGGGATTTTCCAGGCAAGAATACTGGCTTGGGTTGCCATTTCCTTCTCCACTGTAATAGGTGTTCCTCCACAAACACATATTTTAGTAAGTTCCCCTATTGATCCTAATTCACAACAAAAACTGTCTTAAAGTTAAATCTGGAAAGCGACTGTCACTTAAAGAGTAGCCTTTGCATACAGAGTAAACTACATTTAAGAGAGTGTAAATAGCTTACAATTTACTTTTAATTTCTTTCCTTGATCTAAGATGACTTTTAATACTTGCTTTGATCTCCATTACTTCTCTGAACCCATTATAAAATCAATGTAAAGACTTCCTTTCTTCTTACCATCTTTTATTTGTATTTGAATTCTATCTTCGGTTGTTTGATTCCTGATAGTAGGTTGTATAATGGTTGTATAATGGGACCCAAAGATGACCTATCCTAATTCCTAGAATTTACAAATGTTTCCTTTTTTGGAAAAAAAGACCTCTGCAGATGTGCTTAGATTAAGATCTTGAGATGGGAAGATTATCCTGAATTATCCAAGTAAGCCCTACATGTAATCACATGTGCAGACAAGCCTGGGAATGCTGGCAGCCCAGAAACTGCAAGAGACAAAGAATAGATGCTCCCCAATAGCCGCTGGAAGGAGGATGCCTTCCATAACCTTGATGTCAGACTCCCAGCCTCCAAAATTGTGAGAAAAGAAATTTTTGTTATTTTAAGCCACCAAGGTTTTGGTAACTTGTTAAACCAGACCGAGGTAGCTTATATAGTCCCCTATTAGGAAAGGAACTTTATCATTTCCTTCTTGCAGTCCTATCACCTGGAACACTGCTGGCTTAGAACAGTCGCTCTAAATCTTGATTTCAGTTCAGAATAACACAAACATCTTTTACAAATTACTAATGCCCAGACCAAATATACCCACTAGAGAAATTCTGATTTACCTGCTCTGAGATGAGATATGGGCATTCGTATTTTTTTTTTTAACTCTCCAGACTGTGCCTAACCAAACTTGAGAAACACAGGCATCAAGAATGATTGAATGAATGGAGAGTTATTTAGTAGGGTATAGTAGGTAAGAGCAGTGACAGCCAGGGGTCCAGTCCCAGCTCCACAGTGTGCCAACTGTGAGATCTAAACCAAGCTGCCCAGTCATCAGTTTCTTCATTTTAAAATAACAAGACAATAAAATTCTCTTCATTTAGGGTTACTATGAAGCTCAAATAAAATAATGCAGAATTTTTTAAAAATATAGTGCCTAATCCATTGCAAATTCTCAATAAATGTTAGATTTCAATGTTAGAAAAAAAATTATTTCACAATATTTAGTCAAGCAAAACTAAACTTTGAATTTGGGTTAATGAAGAAGACTAAAGACTCTGATGCTAAGAGGCATTTGGGGCAGGAGGAGAAGGGGACAACAGAGGATGAGATGGCCGGATGGCATCGCTGACTCGATGGACATGAGTCTGAGTGAACTCCGGGAGTTGGTGATGGATAGGGAGGCCTGGCATACTGCAATTCATGGGGTCGCAAAGAGTTGGACATGACTGAGCGACTGAACTGAACTGAACTGAAGGATTTAAACCCAAATCAATATTTAATATTATGTAAAATAATCTTACATAACCCTTAGTTTGATTGTTTCAATTTACTGAGTTTCTGAAATTCTTAAATATAAGTTTATTGCCAGTAACCCAGAGATTTGCCAAGCAACTTCTTTAAAATCCTACAACTGAATTCCTTCTATTGACTCATCCAATGTGTTCTCTCTTAATGTAATTACATTAGAATTCCCTTGTTTAAGTTAAAATTTGTATGCTTTGCATGGTAGAGAATGAAGAAACATTTTGTATATAGTGGAGCCATGCAAATCATTCCAAAGTCTTTTACCTTTTTTTTTTTTTTTACCCTTTCCCAAATCCCCATCTGTTTTGCTGATATGCCAATATCTGGGGTCTGTTTTTCATAATGTCATTTTGTTTGTGAGGATGTCTGTTTCTGAGAGTTCACGAGCTGGCTGAACAATGAAAAAGTGACCACAATAAGGCCAGGAAATATCCTGAGAAATAAAGCAAAAGCCAGGAAAACCGCTCACCCTGCTGGTCAGGGCACAGAGGACTCAGGAGAGCAGGCACGATTATGGCTGTTACTGGGGAGCATCTCCTTGGTGGCTAAAGAAACTTCCAAGAAGGGGCTACCACTGAGTATTAGAATCACATCACAGCCACTGACATTCCCTCCAAAATGGTTTAAACAAAGTAACTTTGTGTGGAAAACAGTTTCATTTTGCAAAGAAAGGAAACAAATAAGAGAAATGGCAAATGACATTTAAAAAAACCCTCTCTGCACAAAGAAAATAAGATGGAAGGAGGGGAAAAGGCAAAAAAAAAAAAAAAACCCTCCAACACTTCTGTTAAGTATTCATTAATTTTGCTTCCATATTTAAGTAAAGACAGTCCGAAGAATGCCTGGAATAAAAGTAAGTTTGTTTCCCTCTGATATATTTTGAACTGCTGATAATTTTCATTCCCTCAACAGTGATTGAATGAATATATGTCAGAAAGGAGGATCTTTTTCTCCTTCGTTTTAAAAAAGGGTCATAAAAGGCAATTTATCTTTGTTGGAATTTTACATAAAACTTCCAGTGTTACACACGTGGCTCCACTTTGTTCAAAGGTCTATGTCGCAGATGTTATAAATGTAAGAATATCACCCTTGAAGCTTAATGCACATATGAAAATTGCTGATTAAAAACTTACTTTAACAAGAGTAAATCCCCACTTGAGAGGATAATAAAGAGGAAATCATTAATCTCATTTATTTTCCAGTTTTATGCTGGGTAGAAGGCATGGATGCTATACATTTATGTTGGCACTAGATTTAAACACAAGTAAGGTCATCTGTGATATAAGACGATTTTCATACTGATAGAAAATAGGAGTTCTTTTCTCTTGGATAAGACAATAGTGTGCTTTCCATATAGCAGGTGGTGGATAGAGGTTTGAGAAAGGCTCACAAAGTGGTCTGTTCTATTTCCTGTCATAGCACATAACTGGGAAAAATTTACAGACTCTTATTCTTTTTTTTTAACCTCTATTTGATCAGTAAATACTTTAGAAAGAAGTGGGTTCACAGAGTCCCTCAGAAATGTGCAAAGACTCTGGAAGAGTCCAACCCAGACTGTGGCTCATCCGCTTGACACCATTGAGAACGGCTTCCACTTGGCAATAGGAAACCAGGAGGAAATATAAAGAATGTGATTCCTTTCCAGCTCTGTTTAATCATTTTCAAGTAGAACAGCTTATAACAACATGATATGCAAAAAGATGGGGGTGGGAGAAGAACCTTTCAAGGAAAGTAGAAACTTTACTTTGGAAATATTCATTCCCTAGTTGGTTCTACATCTATGCAAATAACAGGCCCTCATAATTAGCTCTAGACTTTTAAACCTTTTGTGTAAAATTCCATTTTCAGCAAAGATGTCACCATGTGTTATATCCCTTTCCCCTCCCTCTGGCTTTAATTCAGGTGATAGACAGGAAAAGGAGAGTTCCAGAATCCCACCTTTTCCCAGCTAGGCACAGCTTTTTCAGCTTGAGGTATAACAATTGTAGGAAATGGTGAATGATGGAAACTTTTTCCTAGAAGTGGAGTTTGAAGCTTAGACGAGCCACTCCTATTTGAGCCATAACTACTTACAGAGGCATGAATCGGAGGAAACTGGCCACACTGAGAAGGCCCGAACAGACAAACTTGACAGAGGACTAGATTGTCACTTCCTGAAAGCGATGGACTAACCCACTCCCAGGATGCACCTTCCTCTGACATTTCCTGTGCTTTGCCTCATTATTTATCTACTCCCAGGATTCATGAAAGGGATTGTGATCTGCATTTTTTTTTTAAGAATACATATAAAAAGCAGCCACTAATAATAATTCTCTGAAGCAAGAGATCGTATATGTACACAACTTTTCCTAGGGTTAGCATTTATTACACGAGAACGAGCTGCAAAGGAAACAGCTTAAATATGGCCTTGCATTTAAAATGCACCCCCTCCTCCCAAAAAATGAGCTGCTGAGAGACTGAAAGAGAAAAGAGACTGACTATCTACAGTTTGACAATAAAGCATTCCCATTTCTCTTAAACAGAATTTTCAGTCACTGCTCAAATAAAAGCAAATTATTCAGTCATTGTCAAGACTTTCACGTCCCTGAAAAGTAAAAGTAAATAGCATCAGCTGTCCCTTTTAAGCTTTTTGTTTTACAAATAAGATTATATATGAGAAGTGATTTGAATTCAAGATGACTTGAAAATTAAGTCATTTTTGTGGTTGTCATTATACTAGGCAAGGATGTAATTTACAGGATGAAAGTGGGGAGAGTTTAAATTGAATTTTGCTTTAATACCATGATGATAAATTACTATTGTCATATTTTATAATTAAGTAACAAATTTATATATGTTATATAGTAAGGTATCTTAAAATTAAGTGAGTTTTTCCTCAGAACATGTGTTGGGAAGTGGGAAGACTGTATGGATATTAATTAACAGAAAAAGGCTATTTATTATTCAAGCTTCAGTATTAATAATTAACAAAAGGTTAAGGAGGTAGCAGACTAAATTCAAGTAAGGAACTTTCAATTAAACAATGATGATGAGGATACAAGGCATTTCCTGAGGATTTATCTTTGATTATGAGAAGTTGTTGAAAGAATTTGGCCTTTAATTCTAGCCAGTACCTAATCCCCAGGAAGTATCCTTAACTTTACTGCTATTTTGAGATAACACTAGACACTTTCAGACAGAAAATGATTTGTCTTTTTTAAGCCTGGTGTAACTCAAAGATATTCAGATCTCTTTAATTATTTCTCAGCATTACACAGCATTTCATGTGTAGCTTACATGTAATATTACTACATATAGTCTAAGATTTATAGTATAATAGTTAAGAGAAGGACTTTAGTCAAATAAAATACCTTTGAATCTTAATCCCAAAAGCTCTATGTGACTTGAAACAGGTTACTTAACTTCTCCAACTATTACACAAACTGTAGCATAGATATAATATGATCTCAATTAATTAATGATGATTAAATTAAATGAGAAATAATATGACACAGAGTGCTTAGTACAGACCAACGTTACTGATGAATTTAGATGCAAAAAAATTCAACAAAATTTAGCAGACTGAATTCAACAATTCATTAAAAGGCACAAACACCATGATCAAGCAGGGCTTGTCCCAGGGATGCAAGAATGATTTAATATCTTAAAATCATTCTGTGTGATGCACAACATTATCAAATTGAAGAATAAAAATCATATAATAATCTCAATTGGTGTAGAAAAAACTTTTGACCAAACTGGATATCCATTTATAATAAAATCTGTCAACAAAATAGATTTAGAGAGAACATACTTCAAAATAATAAAGGCCATATATGACAACCTACAGCCAATACCATACTCAATGATGAAAAGCTGAAAGCATTTCCTCTAAGATCAGGAACAAGAAAAATGTGCCCACTCTCACTACGTTTATTCTACATACTACAGGCAGTTCTAACTATAGCAATCAGACAAAGAAGAAAATAAAAGAAATACAAATGTCAAAGGCAGAAATAAAAATTGTCACTGTTTGCATGATACTATATCAATGTACTATATCAATTTTTATATATAAAAATTGTAAAAATGCCAGCAAACACTACTAGAATAAATGATTCAGTAAAGTTGCAGGATACATAATTGATATACTGAAAACTTAAATTATTTATGCACTAATAACAAACTAAAAGAGAAATTAGGTAAACATCCCATTTACAATTACATTAAAAAAAGAATAAAATATCTAAAAAAAAATTTAACCAAGGGAATAAAAGACTAGTACTCTGAAAACTCTGAAGTCAGTGATGAAAGAAACCGAAAATGATGCAAGCAGATGTAAATATATACCATGCCCATGGGTTGGAAGAATGAATATTGTTAAAATAACCATCTAATCCATGGCAATCTAAAGATTTAATGCAATCCATATGAATTTTTTTAACAGAAATAGAAAAAATAATTCTAAATTTTGTATGGAAACATGAAAGCCCTCAAATAGCCAATGCAATCTTGGGAAAGAGCAATAAAGTTGGAGGTGTCACACTCCTTTTTTTCAAGCTATACTATAATGCTAGAGTAATCAGAACATTATGATATATGCTCAAAGACACACAAAGCAATGGAACAGATTGGAGAGCCCAGATTAAACCCATTTACATGATCAACTAATCTACAACAAAAAAGGCAGGAATGTACTTTGAGCAAAAGATAAATCTTCAATAAATGGTGCTTGGAAAACTGGACAGCTCCATGCCAGTGAATGAAACTGGACTACTTTCTCATAACAAATACAAGAATAAATTCAAATTGGATTAGAAATGCAAGAGTAAGACAAGAAATCATAAAACTAGAAGAAAACATAAGCAGTACATTCTTTAACATCAATCTTAGCAATATATTTTTTTTGGATGTCTCTTCAGGCAAGAAAAACAAAAGCAAAAATAAACATATGGAACTATATCAAGCTAAAAAGCTTTGGCACAGCAAAGGAAACCATCAACAAAATGATAAGGCAGCCTAATAAAACAGATGTTTTTAAATTATATACCTGGTAAAGGGTTAATATCCTAAATATACAAAGAGCTCAAGTAACTCAACATCAAAAAATGAGAAACTAAATAACAACCAATTAAGAAATAGGCAGAAGAGCAAATAGAAATGTTTCCAAAGAAGACATAACAGATGGCAAACAGACACATGAAAATATGCTTAATATCACTAATATCAGGAAAATGAAAATTAAAACTACAATGATATATCACCTCACCCCTGTCAGAATGGTCATCATCAAAGACAAGAAATAAGTGTTGGCAAGGGTGTAGAGAAATGGGAAGCCTTGTGCACTGTCAGTAAAATTGTAACTTTGTGCAGCCACTATGGAAAACATTATGGAGGCTCATCAAAACATTAAAAATAGAAGTGCCATATGATCCAGGAATTTTACTTCTAAGTATTTATGCAAATAAAAACACTAATTCAAAAAGATATATGTACCTCAATGATCATTACAACCTTAATTACAATACCCAAGATATGGAAACAATCTAAGTCTCTATCAATAAATAGATAAGAAGGATGTGGTATATATACATACATACACACAAATGGAATATTCTTTATTAAAAATGACGCCCAGTTTTTGACACCATACAAATTCTTATGCTTAAGTTTCCTTGTTTCTAATAGTCAATGTGTAGTTTTTCTGTGAAATGACATGATTTATCTCTTATACAATTAAGGAAAGTGAAAGGCATATCCAACTAAATGCAGGTTTCCAAAGAACAGCACAGAGAAAGTCTTCTTCAATAAACAATGTATAAATCTAGAGGAAAACAACAGAAGGGGAAAGACTAAAGATCTCATCAGAAAGGGAACATTTTGCCCAAAGATGGGCACAATAAAGGACAGAAATTGTAGAGACCTACTAGATGCTGAAGAGATTAAGAAGAGATGGAAGGGGTATACAGAAGAACTGTATCAGTTCAGTTCAGTCTCTCAGTCGTGTCTGACTCTTTGTGACCCCATGAATCACAGCACGCCAGGCCTCCCTGTCCATCACCAACTCCCAGAGTTCACTCAGATTCATGTCCATCGAGTCAATGATGCCATCCAGCCATCTCATCCTCTGTCATCCCCTTGTTCTCCTGCCCCCAATCCCTCCCAGCATCAGAGTCTTTTCCAATGAGTCAACTCTTCGCATGAGATGGCCAAAGTACTGGAGTAACAGCTTTAGCATCATTCCTTCCAAAGAAATCCCAGGGTTGATCTCCTTCAGAATGGACTGGTTGGATCTCCTTGCAATCCAAGGGACTCTCAAGAGTCTTCTCCAACACCACAGTTCAAAAGCATCAATTCTTCAGCACTCAGCCTTCTTCACAGTCCAACTCTCACATCCATAGGTAAAACCATAGCCTTGACTAGATGGACCTTATAGAAAAGATCTAAATGAACTGGATTACTGTGATTGTGTGGTCAGCCACCCAGAGCCATACATTCTGGACAGTGAAGTCAAGTGGGCCTTAAGAAGCATTGCTGATAATAAAGCTAGTGAATGTGATGGAATTCCAGTAGAACTCTTCAAAACCCTAAAGGATGATGCCATCAAAGTGTTGCATTCAATATGTCAGCAAATCTAGAAGACCCAGCAGTGGCCACAAGACTCGAGAAGGTCAGTCCTCATTCCAGTTCCCAAGAAGGGTAGTACTAAAGAATGTGCTAACCATCAGACTCATCTCCTGTGCTAGTAAGGTCATGCTTAAAATCTTGCATGCTAGGCTTCAGCATTACACGACTCAAGCACTTGCAGATGTCGAAGCTCGGTTTAGAAAAGGAAGAGGAACCAGAAATCAAATTGTCAACATTTGCTGGATCATAGAGAAAGCTAGAGGACTCCAGAAAAAAAATTCACCTCGGTTCCATCGACTATATCAAAGCCTTTGATTGTGTGGATTGTAATAAAATGTGGAAAGCTCTTTAAAAAATAGTAATACCAGACCCTCTTATCTATCTCTTGAGAAACCTCTATGTGGGTCAATAAGCAACAGTTAGAACCCTGGACAGAACAACTGATTGATTCAAGATTGAGAAAGAGTATGACAGGGTTCTCTGCTATCACTCTATTAATCTATATGCTGAACACATCATGAGAAATTCCAACTAGATAAGTTACAAGCTGGAATCAAGATAGGCGGGAGAAGCATCAACAATCTCAATATGTGGACAATATCACTGTAATGGTGGAAAGCAAAGGGGAACTAAAGAGCCACTTGATGAGGGGGAAGGAGGAGAGTGAAAGAGCTGGCTTAAAACTAAATATTAAAACTAAGATCATGGCATCTGGCCCCATTACTGCATGGCAAATAGAAAGACAAAGGTGGAAGTAGAAGCAGATTTCCTCTTTGGGGGCTCTAAAACTACTGCAGATGGTGACTGCATCCATGAAATCAGAAGACATTTGGTTCTTGGCAGGAAAGCTATGACAAACCCAGACAGCGTGTTGAAAAGCAGACACAATACTCTGCCAATAAAGGTCCATATAATCAAGGCTATGGTCTTCCCAGTGTTCACCTACAGTTATCAGAGTTGGACAATAAAGATGGCAGAGCACTGAAGAATTGACGCCTTCTAACTGTGGTGCTGGAGAAGATGTCTGAGAGTCCCTTGGACAGGAAGGAGATCAAACCAGTCAATTGTAAAGAAAGTTAACCCTAATTACTTATTGAAGGACTGAAACTGAAGCTGAAGCACCAGTATTTTGGTCATCTGATGAGAACAGCCGACTCATTGGAAAAGTCCCTGATGCCGGAAAAGATCGAGGGCAGAATGAGAAGAGGGTATCGGAGTGTGAGATGGCCAGATGACATCACCAATGCAGTGGACGTGAACTTGGGCAAACTTTGGGAGATATGAGGGACAGAGAGGCCTGGCATTCTGCAGTCCAGGGATCATAGAGTTGAGCATGACTATGCAACTGAACAACAAAAACAAGTAAGAAATAAGAAATTTAAGGGAGAGAAAGGGCCCTTAAATCAAGATGCACCACCATATCTTCAAGGCTCTGATAAGATGAGATAGGTAAGAATCTCAGGAGCTAAATAGTGATTCAAGTGGAAGAGATGTCAGTCTCTTACACAGGTTAAATGTGCTTTAGGGGAAAGAGCTTTGAACTGAGGACTAAGGAATAACTTACATTCCCAGACAGGCTGAAAGAGAAAGGCTGCCCTCCTCTCCTGTCTCTAGATGGGGTGGTTATGTACTCAGTCATGTCCAACTGTTTGCGACTCCACGGACTGTAGCCCACTAAGCTCTTCTGTCCATGGGATTTCCCAGGTAAGAATATTGGAATGGGTTGCCATTTCCTCCTCTGGGGGATATTCTTAACCCAGGGATCAAACCAGCATCTCCTGCATTGGCAGGCAGATTCTTTACCGACTCCAGAATTCTTGGGCTTCCCTTGTTGTTCAGCTGGTAAAGAATCCGCCTGAAATGCAGGAGATGTGGGTTTGATCCCTGGGTTGGGAAGATCTCTTGGAGAAGGGAAAGGCTACCCACTGAAAAGTATTCTGGCCTGGAGAAGTCCATAGACTATGTAGTCCATGGGGTTGCAAAGAGTTGGACACGACTGAGCAACTTTACCTCATTTCTTACCACTGAGCCACCTGGGAAGCCCCATATCTAGATGGCAAATGCTGCCAAAGGAGGCCTCTCTCCTCCCCAAGAGACTTGATAAGTCTTATGCCTGTAGTGAAACTTCTTTGGCCTCAGTCACAGAGAAATGGGAAACATTGCTCTCAAATTGCCCTGGAGACCACCTGGGATTAAATCTTTACTTGAACATTTAATCCAGCAAATTCATTAAAGTCTTTGTGACTTGTTAAATAGGATTATTTCTCATTTGTAAAATAGAGACAATACCTAATTGGTATATGTACATACTATATAGCATTGCTGTGAGAATTAACTGTGAAAAAACGTACATGGTTCACCTTTTGTTCATCTAGATACATTTCCACTTTTGTCTGCCCAGCTCTGTACCCTGGGAGGCTGACTTCTACCAACTATAGCAATATCAGATGGGAAAAATATCAATAACTTCAGATATGCAGATGATACCACACTTATGGCAGAAAAATGAAGAGCCTATAGAAGGTGAAAGAAGAGAGTGAAAAAACTGCTTAAAACTCAACATTCAAAAAACAAAAATTATGGCATCTGGTCCCATCACTTCATGGCAAACAGATGGAAAAAACAATGGAAACAGACGTCAGGATATTGCTTTCTACTTTGCTTCCCCTGGGTTTTGAAATCATGGTCAGACAGGAAAATGTTTCTCCATTTCTAAAGCTCCTTTCCAGAAACCTCTCTTCCAGGGACCAGCTCCCATCTAGCTCTAGTACCATGGTTCTCCCCACCTTGTTTCTTCACACCTAGGGGAAGCACAGCCTCCTACTGTTGCTAACTCCTGGTTCCAGTGATATCCAACATCCAGGAATTAATCATATCATCTTCCTATACCACACTAGCCTATCATTGAATGTTCTTGCTTTTCAATTATATTTTTACAAATGCATTTTTCAATTAGAGAGAAGCCTTTGCTGAACCATTTTTATTTAATTCATCAAATCAAATTTGATTCAATCATTCATCAGGTCATTTTATACATGCTGCTTAAGTTTCTTCAGTCGTGTCTGACTCTTTATGACCCTATGGACTGTAGCCCACCAGGCTCCTCTGTCCATGAGATTCTCCAGGAAAGAATACTGGACTGAGTTGACATGCCCTACATCAAGGGGATCTTTCTGACTCAGGGATCAAACCCACATCTCTTAGGCCTCCTGAATTGTCAAGCAGGTTTTTTACTACTAGTGCCACATGGGAAGTCCATTGATATACATATTCACATTCACATGCATATACATACATTAACTTATACATATAGTTTGGCCACAACACATAGGACAAAATGTTCCTCTCCACAAAGTCATCATATTATTCTTTTTGTTAGAAAAGCCACATCAAACATCTTATTTAGACTTTACAATGACTTTTTTGAAATTTAAAATAAAATCCAATTCTTCATAATGCCTAACACATTATTTGACCCCAACTACTCCTCTCTACCAAAATTCCCTTTTGTTCACCATGTCCTAGCAACACTGGACTTATTTCTTGGTTCAAGTTCACTCATATAATTTTTGACACTTTCTCTTGTCTCTGAAAGGAAAGTTCTTAACCAGGTCTTTGTATACATCCTTCTCATATTCATTCCTAAAGAGTCATTATCTGGTTACTGGCAAAATCAGCACATAAACTCAAGTCCTCTGATTACCTTAAAGTTTTTTATACTGTCTGTAGTAGTACCTATAGTCTGTATTTTCCATATCCACAAGCAAAGTGTAAGGTTTCCAATTTTCTACATTGCTGATGATTATAATTGATCTTGATTATAATCATTTAGTGAATGTGAACAAATATTACATTGTGATTTTAATCTGTATTTCCATCATTACAGAAGGGAAATATACCTAAGACAATTTTTAACTCAAACCTCAGCATCATGCTTAGTAGCCATAGCTATTGTATTAGCAAAACTACTAACAATTAATCTATGTATTAAAAAAATTAATCCCCAAAATCACTCATCAAAATTCATTAGGATAACACAACCAATTCTACCAAGATAATAAATCCAAGCCCACTACAAATTTATGAAGATTTTGAAAAACACCTTACAAAACTAACAACAGAATTCAATGAATGTCATCAGTATTTTTACATGGAATGGAACCATGGCAATGAAATGAAAAATCATCGTTGTGTTTTGACTGTAAGAACAGCAATGACCAACATTTGAAAACTCAAGGTGTTAATCATAATTGTTAACAGTGCATTTATTGATCTACTGTTCCCATCAAATATCATAATGAAATTCCCATTGTTTACTTTGTATTTGTTTACTTTTGCAAATGAAATCACAACCGATTTATTTCTAGCAATTCATTATACATGAAGCACAAGTCATATATATCAGTATGTAAACAATCTGTGGATTATTTGTTACTTACGTGGAAATGGAGGTTCCATGTTCTTTATTTATTTATTCATGTAGCAAGAAGCCTGCAGGGTGGATTTTACACCTTATTAGAATTATGAACATTAAAATCAGCTTACCGTTTCTTTAATAGCCACAGCATTTATACATTACCTGTTACAATGAGGCTAAATGTCCTTTTGAGGAGAAACAGGTCAAATTTTGTTTTAGCCGTTCCTCCCATTGGCTGTAAGTTAGTCGAAAGAATCAGAGGAGGATTCTGGTCTTCATTAAATTCTTTGCTTTCCATTTTATCCTCCCCTTTTTAAAAAAATTGCAGTTTTAGCAGTCGATTACCTACTAATCTTTCATGAAACAGAGTCTAGTAATCCAACAGGGATCCCATCCAGTTATAGCAAAATCTCATTTCATCTGAACTACAAAGTTGAGGATCCCTTGGTTGTTTTGTTCTTATTAATTATTAATCTTACTAATTCTAATAGTATTCTCATCTGACCCTCTAGGAGACCCAGAAAATTATACTCTAGCTAACTCCTTCATCACTCCCCCTTCATATCACACTGAAATAATACTTGTAATTTGCTTGCTATTTCACACTAAATGGATGTATTATCCTTAATCTTCCCAGTTTTCATTTTGGCAGCTGCCCCAGTAGCTTGCATATCAAAACAATAAAGTGCAGCATTCATGCCTCTTAGCCAGTGTTTCCTTGGATTCCCAGTAGTGGACCTATTAATACTGACGTGAATTGGAAGAGAGTCCCTTTACTACCCATATATTATCACTGGAGAGCTAGCATCTGCTCTATACTTTTTTGTAATTTTTGTTGCTATAGCACTAATAAGCACATTATTAAAAGTAACCTGCTAAAATTTAAGAGTCTGTGTAAGAAATGGAGAGTAATATATTTCTCCTTACAACTCAGGGAAGATGCTCTAGCTCTCCCATCAGCACACAAAGCTGAAATTCAGCTTAAACTATTTCCTAAACAATTTGCTTATGGGACATAAACACTATTGTTAAGTGGTATACAAGCATTAAAAATTGATGTCTTAAAAGCAAATAGTACTATTTATTTGGAGAATTATATGCCCATCTACATATATATAAGTATAGTACTATGCTTACATATATATTAGTACTATGCTTTATTATATATATTATATAATATATAAAATCATGAATTATCTGATGTGTATAAGCATGTATATCAGCCAGTTACTATCACAAAACACATTAAATAGTTCAATCTGCTTTAGATTCCAATCAGTATTAATTTTTACAGAGGTCATTGAAGTCATTAATGCAAATACTATTTATTTGGAGAATTATATGCCCATCTACATATATATAAGTATAGTACTATGCTTACATATATATTAGTACTATGCTTTATTATATATATTATATAATATATAAAATCATGAATTATCTGATGTGTATAAGCATGTATATCAGCCAGTTACTATCACAAAACACATTAAATAGTTCAATCTGCTTTAGATTCCAATCAGTATTAATTTTTACAGAGGTCATTGAAGTCATTAATGCAATACAGTAGATATGTACATTTATCACATATAACATATTAAATCATTTGTGGTCAACATGTTAATCATTGCTGATAATCAGAGCTTAATTATGAAGATGTGAAAAAGTATTCACTTGCCCCAAATTGTGCCTCTTAATTTCTGGCCCATAGTCTGTGTGGATTTCTATAAATGAACTGTATGTGGTATCTGGTCCTTACTTCAGGGCGATCTTACATAAAATCATCTGTTCCCTTTACATAAGACATGATGATGAACTAAAATAAAAAGTCTCTCACTGTTTCCACTGTTACCCCATCTATTTGCCATGAAGTGATGGGACCAGATGCAGTGATCTTACTTTTCTGAATGTTGAGCTTTAAGCCAACTTTTTTACTCTCTTTCACTTTCATCAAGACGCTCTTTAGTTCTTTGCTTTCTGCCATAAGGGTGATGTCATCTGCAACTATTTATTTGTATATTCTGTTATAATCATGAAAATAAATCTACTTGAAAACTAAAAGGAAGGGTTCCATGATTTAGAAAGCATATCTATCAAATTTTCAAATACTCTTCATTCTAAATTACAGTTAATAATGATGATATTGACACATTCCCAATTTCTTTAGGGGCTTCCCACATGGCTCAGTGGTAAAGAACCTGCCTGTCAATGGAAAGAGATTCAGGAGACACCGTTTCAACCCTTGGGTTGGGAAGATCCCCTGGAAGAGGAAATGGCAACACTCTGCAGTATTCTTGCCTGAAGAATCCCATGGAGAGAGGAGCTTGGTGGGCTACAGTCCATTGGGTCACAAAGTCAGACACAACTTAGTGACAGAACACAAAATATCTTTAAGTTTTTATTTAGTCTTTACTATTAAACTCAAAATAATAGTTTTTCTCCCAATTCAATAGGTGTTCTTTTTACTTTGAATTCTAGGACAAACTAATTGACAATGTAGTTAACAATGACTTATATGCAGATACATCCTGAGAAATGCTGGACTGGATGAAGCACAGCTGGAATCAAAATTGCTGGGAGAAATATCAATAACCTCACATATGTAGATGACACCACCCTTATGGCAGAGAGCAAAGAACTAAGGAGCCTCTTGATGAAAGTGAAAGAGGAGAGTGAAAAAGTTGGCTTAGAACTCAACATTCAGAAAACTAAGATCATGGCATCTGGTCTCATCACTTCATGGCAAATAGATGGGGAAACAATGGAAACAGTGACAGACTTTAGTTTTGGGGTCTCCAAAATCACTGCAGATGGTGACTGCAACCATGAAATTAAAAGATGCTTACTCTTTGAAAGAAAAGCTATGACCAACCTAGACAGCATATTAAAAAGCAGAGACATTATCTTGCCAACAAATGTCCATCTAGTCAAAGCTATGGTTTTTCCAGTAATCATGTATGGATGTGAGAGTTGGACTACAAAGAAAGCTGAGCATTGAACGGATGCTTTTGAACTGTGGTGTTGGAAAAGACTCTTGGGAGTCCCTTGGACAGCAAGGAGATCCAGTCAGTCCATCCTAAAGGAAATCAGTTCTGAATATTCATTGGAAGGACTGATGCTAAAGCTGAAACTCCAGTACTTTGGCCACCTGATATGAAGAACTGACTCATTTGAAAAGATCCTGATGCTGGGAAAGATTGAAGATGGGAGAAGGGGACAACAGAGGATGAGACAGTTAAATGGCATCAACAACTCAATGGACACGAGTCTGAGTTAACTCCAGGAGTTGGTGATAGACAGGGAGGCCTGGCATGCTGCAGTCCATGGGGTCAGAAAGAGTTGGACACAACTGAGTGACTGAACTGAACTGAACTGAATTGGCAATACAAGTATAAGCACTTGGGGACTTCTTGTGTGGTTTTTTAAAGGTCATGCTTGTCTTTACAAAATAAGTCTCATGGGAATCACTGTGACTTTAATGAAAGATCCTAATATGGCCACTGATACAAAACGAGTTTCCATAAGTGAACACAACGCCCTTAAAACTATATTTATTATTAGATATGTTTTATTACTTTCGTGTTACAAGAACATTTTGATCTAAATCATATTTAAATTTCATGTAAAGATGATGCATGTTTATGGAAAGAAGGTAGTTAAATTTACTGCTTAACTTGATCTTTTAAAATACAATGCCACAAAATATTTACCAGTTATATTAAAACAATAATATACAGAAGACAATGTTATCTTATTGACACAAGGACTTATTTTAAGAAAGCCAAGAATGTGTGTGTGTGTGTGTGTGTGTGTGTGTGTGTGTGTGTGTGTGTGTGTTTCTCTTCAGGATATACCTTACATATAAATGAGGTAGATTATTACAATAAATATTTGCCATTTGATAATTCAGACTAGAAAAGTATATATGTATATCTCAATCTGTAACTATAAAACATCTGCAAAATTATATCTGCTATGTAACTAGAATACACATACACCATATTCATAACAGACCTATGCAAAGATAAAGAGATTTAGGGAGATGTTTCTAATTAACACAATGCCAACTTTTAAATACATTTTAAACACCCAAATTCACTGTGGGAATTTTCAGGAAGAATTACATGCTCCATGCTATTTTCAGAATATGAAGTTTAAGCTAGTACATCTGTTAAATACTGAAATAGCCAAAAGGAATCCCCAAAGACACAGTCTGCTTTTTCAGGCTGCAACTTTTCCTTTTAGCCAAAGGTTTATAATCAGTGAAGATTTACCCAGTCCAGGTGTGGCCTTGAATACTGAAACACAGCTGCAAAGCTGATCTAATTTTTTTTCTCTTTCCTTTCACTCTCTAAGTAATGTGGCAAATATTGCCTTTTTCTCTCTGGAGAGGAATTCATGGATTTATGTTTTGAAAGATTTTTTTTTTTTATTCTGTTGCCTAGCAAACATGGTGTTGTAGTTATATTAAAAATATATGCAAGTAAACTGGGAACACCTGATATGCTTATGATATGACCAAACCTCAATATGCAATAAAGAAAAAGAATTATATATAATATGGATTTTTTATGAGTAAATATTTTACAACACTTTAAGAAAGACTGTGACAGTTAATGTAGAATTCTGAATTATGCATGGGAAAATGTTTAGTATTTTTTAAAATGCTGAAAGTCACAGTGTTTTAAAAACATGTATTTTGGACTGTTCATAGCTAATGGTGAGCTCATTTAGTGGAATAATGATGTCTTAATTGTGTTCTTTTTTAATATCCCCAAATCTGGCTTTATAAATAAAAGAGGAAGCATAAGCCTCATGTGGGTCTTTATCAACAAACATGTATTGTCTAGCTGCCAGGTTCCAGGTTATATGTTATATGTTTGAAATGCTAAGACAAATACTCCCAATGAGTTCATTGGAAACTTTTACTAGGGGAAACAGGTATGTCATTAGATAAAACACAGTGATGAGATATAAAAAAGTTTTTAAGAACCTAAAGACAGTACCCAAGGTGCCTTTGAAGGGTCTTCCATGGTGCTTTTAAAATGATCAGCTCTTGGTCTAGACTTAAAACCTACTGAGTCATAATCTTGAAGGTGCACCAAGAACTTGCAGGGAGTTTTGCAAGCACTCCAAGGTGATTTTTAATATACAGATAATCAAGGTTCACTGAAGGGGAGTTAATGTTCTCTGAAGATGTTGGAAAAGGCTTGTTCAAGGAGTTGACTGTTGAACTCTAAAACAGTACACCAAAACCCTGCTTCTGCTTTTCTCTGTCAGAGTGCTACAGGTTGGAGAAGGAATTTCACTTATTATACGTTTAGTATCTATTTAATAATTATTTGATGAGCATCTCATCAATGCCAGGTGCATTATACATGCAGCAACAAGGGTCTTAGTAATACTGAGCCTCAAAATTAGGAAGATGAATGCAGGCCCTCTGACCACCTGGCAGAAAGAAGCGCAAGTAGGTCCTCTCTATAGGCCAGAGTCCAAGAAGAAGATGAGAAGAGGGAGCAAAACCATCCATGCCCAGTTTTTTCTCCAAAACTCACAAATCTAAGAGTTGTTCCACTTCTCCTGAGAAGACTAGTTAGAGGGGCACAGAAAAGTTGTACTTAACAGATTTCCTTCTACCTGGAAAGAGTCAAAATATGTAAGAAGTATTTCCCTTCTCCCTCAGTGGTGACATTTGAATTGGGTCTTGAAGAAAGGATAAGAAAGCTGTAGTACATATACATGATGGAGTACTACTCAGCCATTAAAAAGAATACATTTGAATCAGTTCTAATGAAATGGATGAAACTGGAGCCGATTATACAGAGTGAAGTAATCCAGAAAGAAAAACATCGATACAGTACACTGACACATATATATGGAATTTAGAAAGATGGTAATGATGACCTGTATGTGAGACAGCAAAAGAGACACAGATGTATAGAACAGACTTTTGGACTCTGAGGAGAGGAAGAGGGAGGGATGATTTGGGAGAATGGCATTGAAGCATGTATACTATCATGTAAGAAATGAAGCACCAGTCTATGTACGATACAGGATACAGGATGCTTGGGGCTGGTGTGCGGGGATGATCCAGAAAGATGATATGGGGTGGGAGGTAGGAAGGAGGTTCAGGATTGGAAGCTCATATACACCTGTGGCAGATTCATGTCAATGTATGGCAAACCAATACAGTAGTGTAAAGTAAAATAAAGTAAAAATAAAATTTAAAAAATAAAAAATAAGCTGTTAAAAATAAATAAAAATGAATAAAATAGAGATAATTAAGAAAAAAAAAAAGAAAAATGATTTTCCAGATCATGGGAGGTCATGGTGGGAGATAAGAAAAATTAAGCACAAAATGATAAACATATTAAAATCCAAGTCTACTTAACACAAGAGCTCACGTTTAGAATCAACAGAGCCTTCAGAGGATTTTAAGTCAGTGTGTCAAAAATTCAGCTTTGTTCATTTAAGAATATAGGCATGGGAAGAGTGCATGTCTGATCTAGGTTAAAAAAGGACTGGCATCAGGGTAACTGGTTGGAAGAACATTAAAGCAATTGAACTGAACTGAGTCTATGCTCCATGAGGTTCCTGGTTCTTCCCTGGACCCTGACCAGCACATGGCTGCAGAACCTGCTCACAGTTTTGTTTTGGCAGTTGAAATGTTTAGTGACAAAGCTTTTGTTCCATTTCCTGATGTGGGTGAAGTGTGGAGCCCAGTGATGATTTCTGCTTCAAGAAAGGTACATCCTAGTTCCCACAGGCAGCTGAGCCCCCTGTCCAATGCTGAGAGGCCCCAAGTGTGTGACCTGTGCCTCCTGGGAGCGCAGCCCTAAGCTACTTTGAACTTGACCAAGTTCTGCCTACATGGTAGACTCAGAACTCTCCAAGTCCTGTCTACACTGATTATGTTTAGATGAGACCATGTGCTTGTACAATGAGAACATTTACACCTGAACATGTTACACTTGGGTTCTCTGTGCAGTAGGACATGAAGACCTGAGTGGAGATCCGGCCTGGCCTCTGTCCTGGAAAACTCCATGTCTGCATCTGAATGTCAGTGCTCAGATGTCTGGGGTCTGGAGCTGAGGTGGTTTCTCTGGGTAACCGTGCTCTTCTCTGAGTGGGGTTCCATGGCCCTCCCAGGAGTCAGTGCTGAGATGGACTCTTAGTCTTTCTGTTTGACAAGTTCATCTTCCCTGGGGCTCATCGAGACACCTCAGGTAGGCTACCTGGTTGTTTTTCAGTCTCTAAGTTGTGCCCAACTCCTTGTGACCCCATGGACTACAGCATGCCAGGCTTCCCTGTCCTCCACTGTCTTCTGGTGTTTGCTCAAACTCACATTCATTGAGTCAGTGATGACATCAAACCATCTCATCCTCTGTTGTCCCCTTCTCCTCCTGCCTTCAGTCTTTTCCAGCATCAGGGTCTTTCCCAGTGAATCAGCTTTTCCTATCAGGTGGCCAAAGTATTGGAGTTTCAGCTTCAGCATCAGCCCTTCCAATGAATATTCACAATTGATTTCCTTTAGGATTGATTGGTTTGATCTCCTTGCTGTTCAAGGAACTCCCAAGAGTCTTCTCCAACATCATAGTTTGAAAGCATCAGTTCTTCGGTGCTTAGCCTTCTTTATGGTCCAGCTCTCACATCCATACATGACTACTGGAAAAACCATAGCCTTGACTAGACGGACCTTAGTTGGCAAAGTAATACCTCTGCTTTTGAATATACTGTCTAGGTTGCCTTCAGAGAAATCTGTGTGCAGAAGAAGAAGCAACAGTTAGAACTGGACATGGAACAACAGACTGGTTCCAAATTGGGAAAGGAGTACCTCAAGGCTGTATATTGTCACTCTGCTTTTTTAACTTCTATGCAGAGTACATCATGTGAAATGCCAGGCTGGATGAAGCACAAGCTGGAATCAAGGCTGCCAGGAGAAATAACAGTAACCTCAGATATGCAGATGATACCACCCTTGTGGCAGAAAGCTGGCTCCTGTGGTAATTTCCACTTGTGTGTCTCTCCACTCCAGATGTTTTGTTCTCTCTTGTGGGATGCAGGACTGGTACAGAGGTGGGTAGTTCCTGGCCCCAGGGCAGCTAGGCAGTGAGGAAACCTGAGTAGATTGGCCTCTGTAAAGTGACTTCTCTTGAGGTCAGGTCTGGTGAAGGCCTGGAGCACTGGGAACAAAGGACACCCAAATATAAACATGTCAAGGAGAAGTCCATGGAGCGTATAAGCAAAGGCAACATTGCTTAGTGCCAATAAAAAGTGCACATTGGGTTTTGACTTGATTTAGTGATCAGTGATCCTTGAGTTGAGAAGATCTCTTGGAAAATGGAATGGCTACCCAGTCCAGTATTCTTGCCTGGAAAATTCCATGGACAGAGGAGCCTGGAGGGCTACAGTCCATGTGGTCTCAAAGAGTTGGACACAATTGAAGTGACTGACCCATTTCTGCTTCTTATCCCGTGTAATGGAGCAAGATGTTACCAGTGACATGATGTTTTCGATGACATTTATATGATAATAACTTTTCAATCTTTGAAAATGCAATTTTGTTAGTCCGATTTCATCCTCTCTCTACTCAGAAACTACAAATTGTAAGTGCAATCTGGGAGGACATCTGTGCAAGTAATTTAGGGGAGCTGGAGAACATGGCTGTGTTGGCAGGATGTGATGAACTCTGTGGCAGACAAGTGTGTATGAGTGACTGGTTGTTTTGGAGATGAGATATTCAAGGCCACATAGGAAGACAGTTCAGACATTGTCTTAACCGAGGCCCTCCCAACAGGGCAATTCCTAAATAACAGACTCTGAAGAATAAGTAGTCCATTCCTGGGAACCACACGAACACCTCCTCATCAGATGTCTGTTTACATAGCGAATCATTGCCTGAGATACTGAACCACCCTGAATCCTTGACGTGCTGTTTTTGTGCAATGTAGAAACTCACAAGTATTGTCTTACATGACTGTACTAGCCACCTAAAATATTTTAGCAGGTTCAAGACCACTTCTGCTTTCACCTGACTCGTTGTTTTTAGAGAGAGAGAAATCTGTTTTTAAGGTAGGATTTGAATGGTGCATGAGGCCAGACTCTCCTCTTTCCCTTTTTTTTTAAAAATTTTATTGGAGTATAATTGCCTTACAGTGTTCTGTTCGCTTCCACTGTACAGCAAAGTGAATCAGCTGTATGTACAACTATATCCCCTCTTTTTTTGGATTTCCTTCTCATTTAGGTCACCAATGGGGATGGAAGGGTGGGATGATTTGGGAGATTGGGATTGACATTTATACCCTATTGATACTATGAATAAAATAGATAATTAATAAGAACCTACTGTACAGAACAGAATCTTAAACTTTTTTTTTTCTTATTTTTTAATGGCTGTGCTGGGTCTTCATTGCCGTGTGAGCTTTTTTCTAGATGTGGGGCGTGGAGGCTTCTCTTGTCGTGGCTCCCAGACTCCAGAGCACAGGCTCAATAGTTGTGGCACAGGCTTAGTTGCTCTGCAACGTGGGCTCTTCCCGGACCAGGGATTGAACTCATGTCTTCTGCAGTGGCACGTGGATTCTTTACCACTGAGCCACCAGAGAAACCCCCAGAATCTTTTAAGGATACTCTTCTCTTGGCCATTAACACATTCTGGAAATCAGATTGATACATTTTAAAAATAAATGTAAGTTTCTTTTTCTTTGAGTAGGGGAAGTTAATACTGCTTCAAATATTTTGCAAAGTTAGGTTTTAAATTTCACAGTTGTGTATCCCAGGAGGTAGGCATGACAGGAAGGGTCAATCACACTTAAATTCATGTTTAATCATAACATGCATACATTGTGAAAATGTGCATAAATTATTAACCACAGCTCATTAAATTTTACAAATGGAAACACACACCAGTGTTCCTGCCTGGAGAATCCCATAGACAGATGAGCCTGGAGGGCTCCAGTCCATGGGGTTGCAAAGAGTCAGACATGACTGACTGACCAACACTTTCACTTTCAACTTTTCTCAAGCAAAAAAGTTTAGGTATTTTTTGTTTGTACTTTCATAAATTAAGACTGTCTTGTTAAGATCTGTTGGGACTGTACCTTGGTTATCATGGTCTGAGTTTCTGGGGCTTCTTCTCAAAATGCCTCCAGCTGTCACCAGAGCTACTCCTGGTCTCTCCTCAAAACTTGCCCCCGACGTTTAGCAGGAATGAGCATACGTCTTTAAGTTAAAGGGTCCAGAGATCTCAAGCCAGTGCCCTCAAGAAGTTTATAGTCAGTTTTTCAGGGGCCGTAAACTTAATCCCAGAATACCGACCAAGATGATGATGCATCCAGGAGACAACTTCTCCGGAAAACCCGGGAAGCCAGCTCCCAGTGTCAGAGGCGGGCGGTCCTCTGTCAGTTGCTCCCTTAGGTTCTCTCCGTGTGTCCTTGCTTTCTTCTCCGCTTGCTTAAGAATCTAGACTATTAACAGATACTCAGACCTCTTACCTACAATATGTATGTTTCCCATCTTTAATTTTTCATTTGATGCTTTGAGTTACTCCTTCGTGTGTCTTTTGATTAAGCTGAATGTTCAGTATAATTATTATTTTTACTTGTGTTCCTTTGAATGGCAACCAGTTTCCTCTGATGCCAGTTCATTGCAATAAGAAAGTTGATTTTCTGCGTAATTGGAATCAAGCAATAAGTGCTTTGTAAATGACCAAACAATGGGTCGAGTGGCCAGAAAAATAGAACTCCCATTAAACCTAGACATGAAAGTGTCTGCCTGAACAATAACAACACCTGGCAACTTTGTAGCCCATGTTTCACAGACACAGAGCTTGGGCACCCTTAGCTCCTGCTGAATACAAGACCACAAACCCCGAGACATGTCTGTTTTGGTATTATTCCATATTGCTTTGCTCAGATATGTCATCAGCAAAATCCAAAACACTGAGAAATGGACTTTGTCACTTCAGGTGATCCGACAAGTGATCTTTGAGCAAAAAGAGCAAATCTGACAGTAATAGATTCTGGAAAACTGCCAGCAGAGCATTATCATGTATCCATAGCTCACCAAAAAGCAGTTAAGATGGAAATCACTTCTGTTTGTAGACAATGGTGGTGTAATCTCCATCTTGGGCTGACATGGATGTCAAGGGGGAGGGGCTGAGGGCTTAAACCCACGTGGTTTTGGTTTTCCCTGTGATTGGAAACTATACATCCCCAAGATACCTTCCTGTCACCATGTGAAGGCTGAGAAAAATGAAAGGCAGGGCACGTCTGGCTCTGGGAAATACTTAGCCCTGAATATCAACTGTAAATCAGCAAAAACACCTGAATTATCAAGACTCAAGCAAACTCAGCTCGGAACTTGGTCTCATATGCACATGAGTATAAAGTTATTGAGTCTCACACGCTGCCAGGTCCCAAGAGTTCCCAACCTCACAAGATTCATCTGAGAATCTGTCACCCAGCCAGACCCTACAAACCCATCACTCCACTGTTCCTGTCTGGGCTGTTAAGATTCTGCTGGGGTGTTTTCCTTTCTTATTTCAGCAAATCCAGCAAAGTAAGCCTTGTCTACTCAATGGGGTTTTTTGACAGTGTTTTGCTAAAGCCTAAAGTTGACAAAAGCTATAAACACAAGACTCAAGAGTTTATCTGTAGGATAGCAAGGCATGCCTAGAAATAGAATTGGGAAACAATCTTTCCACAATACATAGAGCAATAGTAAAATGCTTATAAACAATGACCACAAGAAAGGCACAGGAGCTGTGTAAATAAAGCAATATAGTCATTCTGAAAGAAGTAATGGAAAATGCCAACAAAATGGAAAAGTGCAAAAGAATAAAAATATCAGTTTCTCCCAAATTATCATAGAATTCATACAGTCTTGAAGGAACATAACACTTTACAAACATTTTACCATATTAAACAATTAGCACCGTTCCCAAATTGATAACCTTAGATGAAATATGAGTGGAGTGTTACATCCCTAATTTATTTTGGCAGACAAATGATATCAAAATAGATAAGCATTTGTATTATCTTTATAAAAATAAATAATATTTAATTATATCTTCAAAGGCATTTAAATTCAGCTTAATTGAAGTCATTCTGATTTTTAATGTTTTTCATTTTATCTTTTAAAGAAACAAGAAAGGCACAGGAGCTGTGTAAATAAAGCAATATAGTCATTCTGAAAGAAGTAATGGAAAATGCCAACAAAATGGAAAAGTGCAAAAGAATAAAAATATCAGTTTCTCCCAAATTATCATAGAATTCATACAGTCTTGAAGGAACATAACACTTTACAAACATTTTACCATATTAAACAATTAGCACCGTTCCCAAATTGATAACCTTAGATGAAATATGAGTGGAGTGTTACATCCCTAATTTATTTTGGCAGACAAATGATATCAAAATAGATAAGCATTTGTATTATCTTTATAAAAATAAATAATATTTAATTATATCTTCAAAGGCATTTAAATTCAGCTTAATTGAAGTCATTCTGATTTTTAATGTTTTTCATTTTATCTTTTAAAGATAATGTAGAAGTAGTATAATTTTCATTGAACAAATCAAAGTGATCTATTGAAGGGAAAGTAACGTTTAGATGAAAAAAATTGCGTCGTATTTTGTAAACTTTCATTACCTTCATTTTAGCAAAGTCACTGTTTTCAATTATTTCTATAAATATCCTTTCCCTTCAATAGAACACGAAGGTTATGCAGTGATTGTCAGCAGTCTTGGATATTTTATCAAATTTCAGTCACATAACACTCATAATTTCACATATTTTTAAGTCTTATCTTTAAGATTCACATATTATTTGATAGTTTATTGGCATTTTAAATTTTGTCTTTAAAAATATAAACATATCACACACTCACCTCACTTGCACTGTTGCTCATGACTGTTAGTCTGCAGGAGGATTCCTTAATTCATCTGAAAAGCTGGCAGCGGAGTAAGAAAGCTCGGGCGTCCCGAGAAGCTGGAGTGGGGATGGGGCACAGGTGAAGCCTGGAGGAGCTCTAGGTCCAGAGAAACTATGGAGGGACTTTGACCACAGTTTCTTGACCACAGTACTTATTTATTTTTACTGTTGTATCTTTATGCTTTTATTTGTATATTTTACTACTGAAATACAGATAAAATGGAAGACCAATATTGGACTGTGGAAAATTCAGCAATGTCATATCACTCATGCTCTATGAAGCTATAGCATCAATTATTGTAAAACCCATTTTAGGTATGTATGTATGAAAGTACAGTATCGTGGATCTGAAATGCTTCTGGAACAATCTCATAAGAAATAGAAACTTTTATTTATTTTTTAAGTATTTGTTTTTCTGTGCCTGGTCTTGTTTGTGACATGTGGGACCTAGTTCCCTGACCAGGGATTGAACCCTGACCCCTTGCACTGGGAAAAGAAATATTTTTTTCCCTAATTTTTATTTGGTTGTCAGCTCTGAATATGGCAACTAAGGCTCTGTATAGGAAGGTCTGGATATGATGAAGAATTTAAGAATAGAAGATTTAGAGAGGAGTTTTGTTGTGGTAGATAAAGCAAAAGGGGAAAAGGGCAAGTAACACTTTGCTTTAAATGTGGGACAAGTGCAAGTTCAAAAACAAGATACATGGTGGAAAAGGCCACTCCAGTATTTAGTGAGGAAATATTGTGTGATGGACCAGGCAGGTTCTGAGTCATTCTGTTCTGTGGGACACACCGAGCACAGGCGGTCAAACAGAGCTCTACTGTTGTCCTTCAGTCTGTCATTGTTTAAGGGGCTTCCCTGGTGACTCAGATGGTAAGGAATCCACCTGCAGTGCAGGAGACCTGAGTTTGATCCCTGGGTTGGGAAGATCCCGTGGAGGAGGGCATGGTAACCCACTCCATTCTTTCCTGGAGAATCCGCATGGACAGAGGAGCCTGGCGGGCTCCCGTCATGGAATTGCAAAGAGTCAGACACAGCTGAGCACTGAGCACAGCACAGCACAGCATTGTTTACCTGCCAGTTACAGGCCTCCCCCGGTGGCTCAGTGGGTACAAAGTCCACCTGCAGTGCAGGAACCACAGGAGATGCAGGTTTGATCCCTGCGTCAGGAAGATCCTCTGGAGGAACAGATGGCAGCCCACTCCAGTGTTCTCGCCTGGAGAATCCCATGGACAGAGGATCCTGGTGGGCTACAGTCCATGGGGTCACAAAGAGTAGGACATGAGTTAAGCATGCACTCACGCATATGAGGATTACACATCAGTGCTTCAGTGAAACAGTTTAAGAAAACAGTAACTACCAGTAATCTAGATATTTCCATTGTACTTCTATAAAAGTAACAGGAAACACTTTTTGTAAAAATTGGATCTTGTGTTCACTTTGTTGTGCAGTTGCTAAATTGTGGCCAATGCTTTGCGATCCCATGGACTGCTGTCTTTTCATACTGTTATGGAGTTTTCCAGGCAAAAATATTAGAGTGGGTTGCCATTTTCTTCTCCAGTGGACCACATTTTGTCAGCACTCTTCACTATGACCTGTGTGTCTTGGGTGGTCCTGCTTGGCATGGCTCAGAGCTTCACTGAGTTATGCAAACCCTTTTGCCAGGACAATGCTGTGATGTCTAAAATAAATAACTAATGAGAACCTACTAGGCAGCACAGGAAACTCTCCTCAGTGCTCCGTGGTCACTTAAATGGGAAGGAAATTTTAAAAAGAGGGGATATGTGTATACATGTGGCTGATTCACTTTGCTGTCCAGCAGAAATTAACACAACAGTGTAAAGTAACTATATGCCAATAAAAAAATTAATGAGACTGTTACAACTCTGTTTAAAGGCATTAGAATGAGCACAGCTCAGCTAGAGATACATAAATCTTCTAAAGCTTTATGAAATACTCAAAGCATAATTCACGAGGTAAGAAAATGATGAATGAGAAGATGGATGCTAGCTGAGCCTACTGTGGTGATCATTTCACAGTACATAGCAATCAAAACTGTCATGCTGTATGCCTTAAACTTATACAATGATGTATGTCAATTATTTAATAAAGCTAGAAAAGTAATAAAATAAAATTTAAAATTATAAAACAAAAAAAAAATAGATCTTATGGGTGTCATTTAGATCAGCCCCATGAGACGCCTTCTGTCGTCAGAGGGTCTTCCTTCAAACACCAACCTCCCCTTCTGAAGTTTCAGTGTTTCCTCAGTTCCTATGTGCAAAATTCAAAGCCTCTGAAATGGCACACAGAAGTGCTCCTAATCTGAACCCTGTAAATCGCCCTCACCTTCTCTTATATCCAAACACCTCTTCGTCTTCGGCATGCAGAGCCATTTGTGATTACTGCTGTTCACCACTTCTGCACGTGTTGTCCTTCCTGACTGCCTGGAAAACTCCCAATATTATCTAAGAGATAACCCGAGTGTTAACTTCTCTAAATTGAATCCTATTCAGGGAGTGCACTTGAGCACCTCCCCTGAAAGACTTTCTTCTGGACCCTGGACCAGCTTTCTCTGCCCTGGAGCCTAACCCAGCCTGGCGACTCACTATGCTGAAGCCCCACAGTGAGTTGTATGTGCCCTGAATAATTTATATCATAATGTCAGACTGAACAAGGACTCCCAAGCAAATCTTTTACGGTTGCTATTGCAGGGAATGGCCACAAGGCAGCGGGCTTTTCTCAAGCCCAATTGTGATTACCTGGGAAAGGAAAGCTTTTGAGAGTTGTAATTCAGGGCTGAATGAACAACCAAAAGCTTTTGTGTTTTTCCTGAGTATTCTTTTTTAAATTAACCTTTATTCCATATTATAGTAACATTGATACTCACATGTTGTCGGTGGCAGGTGAACGGAATATATTTTCTATTTTGTTGTTATTTCTGCTTTCTCACCATTGTGCCCGGATTAAATTCTAGAGATATAACTTCTGTTTCTTTTTAATTTACCGTCTAAGTCACGGGAGAAATCCCTCATTTGCATTAGCAGAACAAAAATAATACCATCAAAGTTAAAACTCTGATTATGAAATAACTTGTTCCAAATTATTTGAAAGTAGTTAGGTCTTTCTTTTTGAAAGGAATGATTTTGAAATAACCCAAACTTTGGTCGATCTTGCATTTCTGTGTTAAAATAGCAGAAGTATTTGAAATATTCTTTCCATTTATTTTGAACGCTTCACTGAGAAATTAAACCACACAGTACCTTTGCCCATTAGGCTCAGGCAGTTTGATAAGAGAGAATGAAAAAACAAGATAGTTCAGATGTCCTAAGACAGTTTGGTAAGTGATTTGTCTCTTAAGAAACTGTGAGGCTTGAGTTCACTGCTCCTGACGCATAATACACTTCATAAGCATAGAAGGGTCACTGATGTCCATGCATGTCATTGAGCATTATCATCTATCAACCAGAGACCAAGGGTTTCAGGAACTATGACAGGAAGCTCTCGCCTCCTGCTGACTCTGAACTCTGTAACTTCCTGAGCTCTTTGAAAATGAAAGTCACTCAGTCGTGTCTGACTCTTTGTGACCACACCAACTATACAGTCCATGGACATCTCCAGGGCAGAATACTGGCGTATACTGCAGAATACTGTTCCTTTCTGCAGAGGGTTTTCCCAACCCAGGAATCAAACCTAGCTCTCCTGCATTGCGGGTGGACTCTTTACCAGCTGAGCTACCAGGGAAGCCCAAGAATACTGGAGTGGGTAGCCTATCCCTTCTCCAAGGGATCTTCCTGACCTAGAAATAGAGCTGGGGTCTCCTGCATTGCAGGCAGATTCTGAGCTCCTTATTTAACGAATTCTGTCCCCTTGCCCTTCCTCCCTGTTGACTGATGGTGACCACAGCCCACAGAGCAGAAGGTCTGGTCTGATAAACGGCTGTGGGCTCTTCTCTTCCTGTTTCAGTCAAGCCTTTTCACCTCTTTCTCTTTTCTTGGCTCATTACTCACCTTTGCCATTATCAGCGGGAGGCGGTGGACAACCATTATTCAAGTGAAAATGCATTGCTATCCCAGTAGGAGCATTTTAATTTAGACATAAGAACAGCTCACAATGAATATAGACTTGTAGAGTTTTCCATAGATTTGCTGTTGCTCAGTCACTTGGTTGTGTCTGACTTTAGTTAAGGTGGATTCTCAACCACTGGACCACCAGGGACATCCCTGAAAATTTCACTTTTATAAACTGAGATAACCAGTTTGATTTGTGGCGTCACCTAAATGTACAGTTGAGTGCATTTGCCAAGTTTTAGACACACACAGCCACAGCACAAAGCATTTCTTCATACATCTGCAGAAAGCGTGCACTCTTTCCAAAACTCGCTTACAAGTTTCAAAGTGATGACTATAAAACTGCCATCAACGTCGTGAAAATCACTAACAGATTTCCAGCTACACTTTGACAACGTCTTGGTTATTGCCTTGGGGCTCTTGCGAACGCTGAGCACAGATAAGATCCAGCCCTTCACCAGACAGTTTTTTCATGTGCTGAGCTCTGTCTCCACAGTACACTTTCTTTGAGCCCCATCTTTTTTCAACCTTGTTCTGTGTAGCTGTTGGCAACTCTTGTCAGTAGTAAGATGGTCTGATTTACTTTTGAGCCCATCAATGAATCAGTGTGAAAACAATTTAAAAATTACCCTGGGAGGAAGAAAATTGAAGAGTACTGTTAATTTTCCTTTGAAGTCTGCTCTGCTATATATAGACACTTGCATGTGGAAGGCTCCGAGGTGACCCCCGAAAGCAGAAACAACTCATGGCGCTAATGACCATGTGCTCACACAGCCAGATTATGGACTGTAGCCCCCAGCCGGCTCCTCTGTCCATGGGATTCTCCAGACAAGATTACTGGACTGGGTTATCATGCCTTCCTCCAGGGGAGCTCCCCAGCCCAGGGATCAAACCCCAGTCTCCTGCATTGCAGCAGATGCTTTTCCCTCTGAGCCACCAGGGAAGCTGCAAGATTCTCTCAGACGGTCACCAGTTTGTAGAGGGTCCCCATCTGTGTCTCCTGAGAATTTATGATCGTGGGGAAAGGCGCACGCAGCTCAGGGCTTCTTGCTGCTCCCCCGTGGGTCTAAATCCTCTGTCCTGTGCTGGGATCATGCCTTGCGTTTATGGTTTGTCTTCCTTGCACGTCGGTTGTCATGAGAAACCAGTACAGATGTCCTTGTAGTGTAGAATCTGTCTTTACATTTCGACAATTAGGACTTTATTTTCCCTCTGCTCTTTTATTATTCTCTTTAATTTGAGTATGCTCTTATTTCTCTGTATGACTGTAAAGTTATAAAAACTATACTTACCGCTAGTTAGTAAAAGGTACCTGGTGCATTTTCAAAAACCTTCACATGCTACTAGTACACTTGTTAGAACTTTTTAAAATCATAAATGAAGTTTTTACTCATTAGCAATGAAAATAACAGTGGTAAGAGCTTAAAATTTAATTTTAAGCATACTACTTTATAACATAAATTGAAAATATGGAAATGGAGATGGAAATGAAGATTTTGGTTTTATTTCAAGCACGTCATTACTCAGATTGTTTTCCTAGTACTCTTGTGACTCGTGAAGCACTTCTGTAATGAAGAATATCTGCTGTGAAATGGTCAAGGGTTCAGTACTTATGTTTCTGCTAAAGACATAAGACCTTTTCAAAGGTCAGTCATTTGAGGTTAGCATCTGAGGACCCCCTGGATTTTATCCTTCTTTACTTTTGTATTTCTCTAAGTTGTGTCACTGGACCAATGCAAGGACATCCCCTGATGCCCATTATCATTATCAAGGCATTTTACATTCGTCTTAGCAATGAGTTGCTTAGCAACTGACCTGATGAAACCTATTGTATCTTCTCTCTGTCTTTTTGGAATATGTCAGGAACTAAATGGAGTAGGTTTGATTTTTCACAATATTTTAGCATTCTACCATGTCTGAAGGTTTATAAGCAATTTTATTTATTTGTTTTTGAATAGGTCTTATTTTTGTTCTTTAAACCCAGACTTCCTTGAATAGGTTTTATTTTTGTTCTTCAGTCTTGTGACTTCCATTACTTGGAAGTCAATTATAACTTTTACTATGTCTTCAAGAGATACTATTCCTAATATTTGAAGATTTGGTTCACATGTTAGATCTTAGCTCAATCTTGATCAGTCTTTGTAACAAGTCAATTAAATTATGCTCTGTCCAAAACATAATGTTAGATTATTGGTATAGAGGCATGATTTCTACCTCTAGCGAAGGGTTTAAAATTCATCTGGAGCCACACAGCTTTATACTATACTTGATGTCTCAGTTGGTAAAGAATCTGCCTGCAGTGTGGGAGACCCAGGTTTGATTCCTGGGTTGGAAGATCCCCTGAAGAAGGGAATGGCAACCCACTCCAGTATTCTTGCCTGGAGAATCCCATGGGCAGAGGAACCTGGCAGGCTATAGTCTATAGGGTTGCAAAAAGTTGGATGTGACTGAGGAACTAACATTTTAATTTTCTGACAAAGAAAAGCAGTGTTTGATAAGTGACCAACAAGTACAGTGAGTACAGGGATTCAGGAAGGAAGCAAAAATAATATCCTTGATGTTATACAGGAAAGGATGACCGTGATAGATTTCTTGGATACCACAGGGAGATAAGAGAATGCAGACCTTTCTAGACGGATGGAGAAAATACAACATTCCTGAATTCATTTTAGGTGTACAGAAACGCATAAAAGTGGCAACATTTGTAAAGGCGTTGATATTTTTCTCTCAAACCATTCTAATGCGATTAGTATATAATTTAAGGTAGAATACCTATCTTTTGTTACATCAATGAATAGTTGACCTCATTAAAAATCACATAGTAAAGATGTCTACAGCAAAAAGATTAATAATGTTATAGTTGGAGTTATAGATATTTTCTACAGAAAAAGAATGTGATTGGTCATATTTTGAGTTAAACCACTGATTCATTCAGTTAACAAGTAGTAAGTACCTCAGAGTCAGACATGGCTGAGCACACACCTCATAAACAGAAATGGAGAAGCTATGTAATGCAGCAGTGCTTATGGCATATCTAATACGCCTAGGCAGTTAGTCACATGATTCTATGTTTCACTTTTACACCTGGAATACATTGGACATTGAATTTTTTTTTTAACGCTTAATTTCAAGGCATTTTGTTCCCCTACAGTGAGCCAATCAACCCAGAACCATCACCAAAAAGTCACTCTTTCCATTACACTGTCCCTATTATCATAAATCAGATAATTCTCTGTGTGTGTGTATGTCCTTCTAAATTCTCAATTCTGTTCCCTTGGTTGGGTTTTCTCTCCATGGATCAATTTCCTACTGTGTTAATTACTTTATAATAAAAATTATCCATAGATGATGATGTAAATTCTCCAGGTTTGTTCTTCTTGCTTGGACATGCTAACCTCTTTGACTTGCCATATGATTTCCACAACAGCTTCTACTGTGATTAAAAAAATATATATTGGAGCATTCTACTGGGATTTTAATTAAGAATAAATCTATGGATCAACCTGGGGAGAACTAATAGCTTTATAATATTGAAATTTTTAATCCAAAAATCTGATATAACTTCTATTCAGGTCTTTAAATGTTTCCCCTTTAATTTTCTTTCAATAATATTTTGCAGTCTGCAGTCTAACTTGTACTAGATTTATTCCTAAGCATTTGGTCTTTTATGTATTTTTGGTGAAAGTGAAATTTACTCAGTCGTGTCTGACTCTTTGCAACCACATGGACTATACAGTCCGTGGAATTCTTCTGGCCAGAGTACTGGAGTGGGTAGCCTTTTCCTTCTCCAGGGAATCGTTCCAACCCAGGAATTAAACCCAGGTCTCCTTCATTGCAGGTGGATTCTTTATCAGCTGAGCCACAAGAGAAGCCCAAGAATACTGGAGTGGGTAGCCTATGCCTTCTCCAGTATTTGGTCTTTCATACATTTTGGAAAATCATATTTAAATTATTTTGTTTTCAATTTCTTTTTATTTTTGTAAAGGAATGCAATGGGTCACTGACCAATGGATTACTGGGCAGTGATCATCTTAAATTCAAATTTATTTTAAAAATTGTTTGGATTTTTGACACAATCACATCGTATACAATAAATGATGGTTTTGTATTTCTTACTTTCCAATCTCTATGACTTTCGTCTCTTCTTTGTAGCCTAATTGCACTGGTTCAAGTGTAATGCTTAATAGAAATTACAGTGGTTTTTCCCTCTGGTCTTTCACGTGATAAATCACACTGGTTGCATTCCTAAAGATAAGCCACTCTTACTTGCAGAAAGTGAGGAACTAAAGAGCCTCTTGATGAAAGTGAAAAAGGAGAGTGAAAAAGTTGGCTTAAAATTCAACATTTACAAAACCAGTATCACGGCATCTGGTTCCATGACTTGACGGAAAACAGATGGGGAAATAATGGAAATAACAACAATGACAGACTTTATTTTCTTGGGCTCAAAAATCACTGCAGATGGTGAGTGCAGCTATGAAATTAAAAGATGCTTGCTCCTTGGAAGAAAAGCTATGACCAACCTAGTCAGCACATTAAAAAGCAGAGACATTACTTTGCCGATAAAGGCCCATCTAGTCAAAGCCGTGGTTTTTCCAGTAGTCATGTATGGATATGAAATTTGGACCATAAAGAGAGCTGAGCGTCAGAGAATCGATGCTTTTGAAGTGTGGTACTGAGAAGACTCTTGAGAGTCCCTTGGACTGCAAGATGAAACCAGTTAATCCTAAAGGAAATCAGTCCTGAATATTCTTTGGAAGGACTGAAGCTGAAGCTGCAATACTTTGGCCACCTGATTCGAAGAGCAGATTAATTGGAAAAGACTCTGATGCTGAGAAAGATTGAAGGCAGGAGGAGAAAAGGCCAGCAGAGGATGAGATGGTTGGATGGCATCACTGACCATGGACATGAGTTTGAGCAAGCTCTGGGAGATGATGAAGGACAGGGAAGCCTGGCGTGCTGCAGCCCATGAGGCTGCAGGGAGTCAGACATGACTGAGTGACTGAATGACAAGGACCTTTGAAGCAGAAGTGCCGGTAAGCACATGTGGTGTGGCTGTCATTACAAGAAGTCTCCACAAGGCAACAGCACTTTCGCCTGCCCGCCTCTGGTTCCTCAGCCAGCCAGAGCTTTAGGGAAAGTGTCTTCCAGGGCTGTGAATTGCAGTGGAACATGCCAGAACAATGGAGAAGGCAATGGCAACCCAGTACTCTTGCCTGGAAAATCCCGTGGACACAGGAGCCTGGCAGGCTGCAGTCCATGGGGTTGCTGAGAGTTGGACACGACTCAGTGACTTCACTTTCACTTTTCACTTTCATGCATCAGAGAAGGAAATGGCAGCCCACTCCAGTGTTCTTGCCTGGAGAATCCCAGGGACGGGGAGCCTGGTGGACTGCTGTCTATGGGGTCGCACAGAGTCGGACACGACTGAAGCGACTTAGCAGCAGTAGCAGCAGCATGCCAGAACAAATACCTGCAGTCTTGCGTCTCACTGCTTCTTCCCCCTAAAGCTTCACATATCCGACCCCCAGGCTAATCCCAACAGGAACCACAGGACCCAGCTGAGGGTACTTAGGTGCTAGGAGGCTGCACTCTCAGAACGAAGGCTTGAGTTGGGAACACCTGCACCAGGAGATGTGGAGGCTAAGTGACTATTGTCTCCACAATCCTCCAGGCTTTGATCCCATTCAGGAATCTGCTCCCAGTCAAGACAAACAGACAGTTGTGATTTTAAAAGGGGCTCAGAAATAATAATAATAATAACTGGCATCTGGTCCCATCACTTCATGGCAAATAGATGGGGAAACAGTGGAAACAGTGTCAGACTTCATTTTTTGGGGCTCCAAAATTACTGCAGATGGTGACTGCAGCCATGAAATTAAAAGATGCTTACTGCTTGGAAGAAAAGTTATGACCAACCTAGATAGCATATTCAAAAGCAGAGACATTACTTTGCCGACTAAGATCTGTCTAGTCAAGGCTGTGGTTTTTCCTGTGGTCATGTATGGATGTGAGAGTTGGACTGTGAAGAAAGCTGAGCGCCAAAGAATTGATGCTTTTGAACTGTGGTGTTGGAGAAGACTTGAGAGTCCCTTGGACTGCAAGGAGATCCAACCAGTCCATTCTGAAAGAGATCAGCCCTGGGATTTCTTTGGAAGGAATGATGCTGAAGCTGAAACTCCAGTACTTTGGCCACTTCATGAGAAGAGTTGACTCACTGGAAAAGACTCTGATGCTGGGAGGGATTGGGGACAGGAGGAGAAGGGGACGACAGAGGATGAGATGGCTGGATAGCATCATGGACTTGATGGACGTGAGTCTGAGTGAACTCCGGGAGATGGTAATGAACAGAGAGGCCTGGCGTGCTGCAATTCATGGGGTCGCAAAGAGTCGGACAGGACTGAGCGACTGAACTGAACTGAAAGAGGGGCACAAAGAAGGACACCCTGCCAGGTTGTCTGAACCCTACCCCAGTCCAGCCCTGGGACTCAAGCCTGCTCAGGCTCCTGGGATGCCATCGAAGCCCAAATGAGGGAGCTTGGAAGGAATAAATTTGACATTGATTTTCTCTCCTTTCCTTGGACTTCATCCTGATTGTATGTAGGAGTACAGTCAATCTGCCCCTCTGTGCTTGCCAGTGTACAGTCGTCTGATTCAGGTATGGGGTATCCATGGAGCATATTTAGCCTTTTTGGGTTCTTTTGCCATAGAGCTTTTTGCAGAAGGTCGAGCAGCGTGCTGAGCATCTGGTCCTCGTGGATTATCTTTCTCAGTACAGTGTTCTGTGTATATGATGAAGGAAGGAAGAAAATAGTCTATGTGGAATATCTCTTAGAGATGCGCATTTCTGTGTATAGGTGAGAGAGAGAGATTTTTGTGTGTATGTGGAAGGGAGAAAGGAAGGAAGCTGATAATCCTTGGGGATTATTATTACAGATACAGATTTCTGGGTCTATATTAGTCCCAACCTCCTAATTCATCCCAGGCCCTTCATTTTTTTCTTAACTCTTAATTTTAATTTGAATTCTCAGAGTTTGTCTTTGGGTTGTAAATTCTTTGTTTCACTTTTTTTTTTTTTTTTTAAATTTTGCCTAGAAGGGACGTCTTGTGTTATTGCCTTCCTTTGTCTGGCTGAGTTCTTTTAGGGTGTGGTCCTTCCAGATCTATCCGTGTGGTTACCAGTGGCATAATTTCCTTGCTTCGGTTTTGGTTTTTACGGATAATAGTCCGTTGTATATATGTAGCACATCTTGTTTATCTGCTGGTGCAGATTTTGCTTTCTCCCTGTGTCTGCTATGGTGAGTGGTGTTGCAGTGCTAGTTTCGGTGCATGTGGCTTTTTGAACCATGGATTTCTCGGGATCTAGGCCCAGACGTGGGAATGTCAGATCCTAGGCTTAGCCTCTCTGGATGGTGTATTTTCAGGCATTCAGAGACTGTCCTTTATACTGCGTGTTGTCAGTGTGCCAGTAAGCACCAGAGATGCAGTTGTAGTTACAGAAAGTGTCCACAAGGTGACAGCACTTCCCCCAGGCCACCTCTGGTTCCTTGGGCAACCAGAGCCTTAGGGCAACCAGAGCCTTAGGGCACTTTGGCTTCCTGGCCTGTGAATTGGAGTGGAACGTTCCTGAGCAATAGCTTAAGGGGTTGTGTCTCACTTCCTCCCCCTAAAGCTTCACCCCTCCCCTCCAAACTCATTCCAGCTGGCGCCACAAGCACCCTGTTGAGGGGCCTAGGAGGTTGCACTCTCAGGAAGGAAGCTTGAGTAAGGGACTCCAGCACCAGAGGTCCTGGGGACTAGGTGACATTTCCAAGGTCCTGGAAGACAGAGGGTTGGGTCCCCATCCTTTGGGAGCACTAGGATCTCTGGTCTTAGGGAAACCAGACAAAAGAGGTTTAAGAAGGGTCTCAATTAAGGTCTTGTTACTTGGCTGTCTTGACAACACCCCAATTCAGCGATGGGACTCAAGCCTGCTCAGCCTCCAGGGACAGAGTAGCAGTGCAAGTCAGGAAGGCTGGAGGAAATAAACAAGGCAATGCTTTTATTTTCTTTAACTGCATTCCTGTGCTATGTTGAACTATATTAATTTTGCAGTTTTCTCTTTGTCGTCAGTGTATAGCTGCCTGATTCACTTATGACATATGCATACAGCACATCTGTTCTATTTGTATTCTTTTGCAATAGAGGCTTTTGCAGAAGTCAGCACAGTTCCCTGTGCTGATCATCAGGTCCTTGTGGAGTATCCAGGATAGACACAAATTTCTGTTATTCCCAGTTCAATTCAGTTCAATCGCTCAGTCGTGTCCGACTCTGCGACCCCATGAATCGCAGCATGCCAGGACTCCCTGTCCATCACCAACTCCTGCAGTTCACTCAAACCCATGTCCATTGAGTTGGTGATGCCATCCAACCATCTCATCCT
>SJYC01058250.1:0-13097 GCA_006408675.1 Madoqua kirkii | reverse complement strand
TTCACATATTGCTGAAGCCTGGGTTGGAGAATTTTGAGCATTAGTTTGCTAGCTTATGAGATGAGTGCAATTGTGTGGTAATTTGAGCATTCTTTGGCATTGCCTTTCTTTAGGATTGGAATGAAAACTGACCTTTTCCAGTCCTGTGGCCACTGCTGTTTTCCAAATTTGCTGGCATGTTGAGTGCAGCACTTTCATAGCATCATCTTTCAGGATTTGAAATAACTCAACTGGAATTCCATCACTTCCACTAGCTTTGTTCATAGTGATGCTTTCTAAGGCCCACTTGAGTTCACGTCCCAGGATGTCTGGCTCTAGGTGAGTGATCACACCATCGTGATTATCTTGGTCATGAAGATCTTTTTTGTACAGTTCTTCTGTGTATTCTTGCCACCTCTTCTTAATATCTTCTGCTTCTGTTAGGTCCATACCATTTCTGTCCTTTATGGAGCCCATCTTTGCATGAAATATTTCCTTGATGTCTCCAATTTTCTTGAAGAGATCTCTAGTCTTTCCCATTCTGTTACTTTCCTCTGTTTATTTGCATTGGTCACTGAGGAAGGCTTTCTAATCTCTTCTTGCTAGACTATCAGTTAGTTTTTTATACTTTTAAATACAGTTGTCCTTTGGTTTATGAAAAAGAAACAGCATTCTGCTGCATAAATTTTCTTTTAAAAATCTAAATTGTATCGTAAAGATACTGGATAGCTACAAATAGAAAAGACAGTAAGACCAATTATTTAATAGAATGAAACATTATTTTCAGATTTATATTCATAATTCTTCCTCTAGTGATATACAACTATTATATCTAGTAGTAGCTTATATAAACATTGACTTTTCTAAATCACCATGTGCTGGTTAATACTATATGTCAACGTCACTGGGCCATGGAGTATTCAGATATCTCTTGTTCTGGGTGTTTATGCAAGGATGTTTTTGGATGAGATTAACAGTTAAGTTGGAGACTGAGTAAAGCAGATTGAACTCCTAATGTTATGAGCCTCATCCAATCAACTGAAGCCCAGAATAGAGGAGAAAGACTGACCTTATCCAAATAGAATTTTTCCACCTAACTGCCTTTAAGGTTCAACACTGGTTTTTACTGTCTTCCTCCTGAAACTAAAACACTGAAACAAGCTTTTCCTGGGTCTTGAGCCTGCCAGTTTTAAGATTGGAACTATACCATTGACCCTCCTAGGTCTCAGTTCATTCACTCTGCTGATCTTGGGACTTGTCAGCTTCCATAAAATGTAGAGTCAATTATTTTATATACATGTATGTAAAAGTTTCCCAAATGGCACAGTGGTAAAGAGTTGGCTGCCAGTACAGGAGACATAAAAGGTGTGGGTTCAGTTCCTAGGTTGAGAATAGTTGCTACTGGAGTAGCAACCCACCGCAGTATTTTTGCCTGGGAAATCCCATGGACAGAAGAGCCTGGCGGGCTATAGTCCATGGATTCACAGAGTTGGACTCGACTGAGCAACTTAGCAAGTAGCTATATGCACCTATGTGTATATAATGTGTGTGTTTGTGTGTGTGAGTATATATATATGAGTGGAAGAGGGAGAAAGACAGAGGAACAGGGACATACAGAGAGAGATAATCAAGCCAGAATCAATAGGATGAACAAGTATAGATTAGTTTCTCTGGAGGACCCTGACTAATATACTCTGCATTTGGTAATATGACCAGCCTGCAATATAATGATCTGTAAGGAATTATGCAAGGAGTTATAGGTATTGCAAGACTGCCTCAAGAAGGAAGTTAGGAAAATATTACTTGATCTTTGATTTCAGGTAACCTGCATGAATGTTAGAAGCTTGAGATATCAGCATGGTTTATTGTGGAGGAGGGAGAATAACGTAGGCTCTGGCTAGAATTTGTAGTTTATTTATTTCTTAAATATAAATTTATTTTTTAAATTGGAGGTTAACAATATTGTATTGGTTTTGTCATACATCAACATGAATCTGCCACAGGTATATATGTGTTTCCGATCCTGAACCCCCCTCCCTCTTCCCTCCCCATACTATCCCTCTGGGTCGTCTCAGATCACCAGCCCCAAGCATCTAGTGTAGTTTAATATGAATTTACATCTCAATTCTTTTTTCTTCTTCTTTTTTTGCAATTAATTTTTATTGGAATAAAGTTGCTTTGCAATGTGGTAATATTTTCTGCTGTACAACAAAGTGAATCAGTTATACATATACATATGTGCACTCTTTTTTAAAGATTTTCTTCCAATTTAGGTCACCACAAAGCATTTAATGGAATTCCCTGTGCTATACAGTAGGTACTGGTTAGTTATCTATTTTATGCATAGTAGTGTATATATGTCAATCCCAGTCTCCCAGTTCATCCCACCCCTCTCCTTCACTGGCATTCATAATTTGTTTTCTATGTTTTTGTTTCTATTTCTGCTTTAAAAATAAATTCATTTCTACTTTTTTTCCTAAGTTCCACATATAAGTATTAGTATACAATTTTTTTTCTCTTTTTTTAACTTACTTCACTCTGTATAACAGTCTATTGGTCTAGCTGCATCTCTGCAATGGCATTATTTCATTCATTTCTATGGCTGAGTAACATACTAGTGTATATATGTGCAATATCTTCCTTATCCATTTCTCTATTGGACATTTTAGGTTGCTTCCATGTTCTGGCTCTTGTAAATAGTGTTGAAATGAACATCTGGATTGCATGTATCCTTTTGAATTATGGTTTTCTCTGAGTATATGCCCAGGAGTGGGATTTCTGGGTCATATGGCAACTCTATTTTTAGTTTTTTAGGAAACATCCATACCGTTTTGCATAATGGCTACACCAATTTACATTCCCAGAAATATTGTAGGAAAGCTCCCTTTTCTCCACTCCCTCTCCACCATTTATTGTTTGTGGACTTTATGATGATGACATTTGTGACCAGTATGAGGTGATAACTCACTGTAGTTTTGACTTGCTATGTCTTAATTCTTAAAGCAAGCTCACAAGGTTAATTGCGCAGTTGATCTCTAGAATTCCAATAATAAGCTTCTCATCAATGGCTTCACAATATGAAAAACTGAGGATCTATTTAATACCAATTTTGGCCAACATTTGGAATTAATTGAAAGGGCTTTACAAATAAAGCACATTTAGGATTAAGTTGGTATGCCTCGAAGTGTACATCAACAATATTTTATAATACTAACTCCAGGGAGAATTGCAGCAGTGAATGAGGCATCCCCAAAGGATTCCAGCAAGACACTATATGGAATATTTTGCTGTTAGGACTATGAAAGGCTGATGCAGAGGAAAGGAACAAGTCAGGGTTCTGAGCTTCAAGAGAAGCAGTAGGGATATGAGGGAACAGCAACTATTTCTAGTCTGAAGGGGTAAAAGAGTAAGATGTGAAAATGAACTAGAGGGTGAAAGGAAGTGATGAGGGCTTGCATCCTACTTGGAAGAAATGATTTTCCCTCGAAGTTACACTTGGGACAGTGAAGGGGGTAGCCTGGGATATTGTAGTGCAGTGGGTGTCAGAGGCAGATAGTTGGGCTTCCATGGTGGCTCTGATGGTAAAAAAATCTGCCTACAATATGGGAGTCCCAGGTTCAATCCATGGGTAAGGAAGATCCCCTGGAGAAGGGAATGGCAATCCACTCCAGTATTCTTACCTGGAGAATCTCATGGACAGAGGAGCCTTGCAGGCAATAGTCCATGGGGTCACAAAGAGTTGGACACAGCTGAGCAACTAACTAGCACTTTCACATACTTCACTTTCACTTTTGGGACATTGTACAAACTTGTTTCTTATTCCCTGGGCTTTGTTTGACTCAGTGAGGTTTCTATACACAGACATACCAAAAAGGTTCCACTCACCTTTTTTTGAGTCATGTCATTATGTACCTAGTTTAGAAAGAACTCAGCGTTTCTAATTTACTAGTTTTAGTAATTGAAACTTTGTAAATTGATTTTTCCAGAGGACTTTGCTTTCTAACATGATTGTTTTTAGGTTGATAATAATTTTAACCTATCAATTTTCTTTGGAATTTTGCAAGTATAAGAGGTGTCTTTTAACTTTTAGTTGAGTCACTTTTCCTGGAGTCTTGGGTGAAAGAAAATTTTAAAACGTTTCATGTAATACAGAAATAAAACTGTCATTATGCTTACTGTGCAACATTATTTTATTTCTCTCTCCCCACTTGACTTAACTTAATTCATATTTGTTTTAACAATTCTCTGCCTGATATGCCATAAACTTTTCTTAAATGCTATGCAAAATGTGTGGTGGTGCAGTGGCAGTGAGAGGCAGATAGTTGTCATAAACAACAGTAAGAACAAAAGCACTTAGGAGCATAGAATTGCTTATTTTTAATTTAGCTTCAAGCATCCTCTTATAAATAAAGCAACTTCAATGCCAAAATGTGTAAGGGAATATAATCTCACAATTTAAAAAATTAACAGTAAATGCAAATTATGTAATTATTCTGTATCTTCCTCTTAATTCTCTGTGATTTGATGAAAATGTTGTCACAGACTAGTGATTTTTCAAGATTATATTGGAAAACACTCTCTTAAAGAATAATATTAACATTCAGAATCATGCCATTATCACAGACATTAAAAGGAGATACATTCCTATTCTTCCTAGAAGTAACTAGGACTTCTCTGGTGGCTCATGGTAAACAATCTGCCTTCAATGTGGGAGACCTGTGTTTGATCTCTTTTTCACGAAGATCCTCTGGAAAGGGTAATGGCTACCCACATGAGCATTCTTGCCTAGAGAATTCCATGGACAGAGGAATATGACACATGTTACAGTTCATGGGATCACAGTCAGACAAAACTGAGTGACTTTCACTTAACTCATCTCAGAATGAATGAGCTAAGTTTAGAGAGAAATGGCTCAGTGAAATTTTTGGACCCAACTTACTGTCAAACCTAGTCTGCAACTTTAATGAAAGTCATGATTCTATATACTATGCATACTGTGGTTTAAGATTGCCATCTGTAGCTTGTTGAATAGAATGAGAATATAACACTGCTAAGAAAATATTTTTACAGCTGTTATATTTTGGAATATGTCTAAATATGCATTAATTTAAATATTTTTTAATATTTAAGATTTTAAAACATTAGCTGCACCTTAAATTGTCTTAAGCTTTGTTCTGTGATTATGTAGTTGTAATTTGTTACATAGTTGATGTTCACTAAATAATATCTCATAATATCTTCTCTGAGCCTGACATGTTTTAAATAATTTATTAGCAAGAATCCATCATCATTAATCAATGTAAATTCAATATAGCTTGTTCATCATGTAGGTTTCATAAAAGCTGTATGTTGCTAACTTGAATTAACTTAAGCATAGATGCAGGCCTTTGGATACATGGAAGGGGTGTCTCTTTTTTCATATTTTAAATGCAGATTATTAGTACTTCACGAGCTGCATAATTTCAGTCATGAGTATTTGTTTTGCAGCATGAACAGATTTGTATATAAAACTACAATGTTGTTTTAAACAATTACTTTTCAAATTTCATAATACCTTAAATACATTTACATCTCTATCAGTTATTGAGTTTTTATTTGCCTCATTTGGGCCACATTTTGTTATGCCTTGTACTTGGAAATCAAATAATTTCAGTCTTTGTGATTTTTTTTTTAAATATAAGAGTTACCAGGTACTGTCTGTGATATCATATGTATGTATCAGTATCTAAAGTTTCTGTCTAAAATTGGAGCAGGTAAGAACTGAAGAAAGAGGTTATATAATGCAGTTGAAATTCTCAGTCATTAGATGTTTGTTAGGAATCTACTATGTGCAGGACACAAGACCAATAATAACAGAGTGATGTGGACCTGTTAAGTATTTTTTTTGAAATATGGCTGAAATGCAGCTTCAGTTCAGTTCAATTCAGTTCAGTTGCTCAGTTATGTTGATTCTTTGCAACCCCATGAATCACAGCACACCAGGCCTCCCTGTCCATCACCAACTCTCAGAGTCCACTCAGACTTGCATCCATTGAGTCAGTGATGCCACCCAGCCATCTCATCCTCTGTTGTCCCCTTTTCCTTCTGCCTCCAGTCCCTCCCAGAATCAGAGTCTTTTCCAGTGAGTCAACTCTTCTCATGAGGTGGCCAAAGTCCTGGAGTTTCAGCTTTAGCATCATTCCTTCCAAAGAAATCTCAGGGATGGTCTCCTTCAAAATGGATTGGTTGGATCTCCTTGCAGTCCAAGGGACTCTCAAGAGTCTTCTCCAACACCGCAGTTCAAAAGCATCAATTCTTCGGTTCTCATTTGTCTTCACAGTCCAATTCTCACATTCATACATGACCACAGGAAAAACCATAGCCTTGACTAGGTGGACCTTAGTCGGCAATGTCTCTGCTTTTGAATATGCTATCTAGGTTGGTCATAACTTCTCTTCCAAGGAGTAAGTGTCTTTTAATTTCCTGGCTGAAATCACCATCTGCAGTGATTTTGGAGACCCCCAAAATAAAGTCTGACACTGTTTCCACTGTTTCCCCATTTATTTCCCATGAAGTGATGGGACAAGATGCCATGATCTTCATTTTCTGAATGTTGAGGTTTATGTTGAAATGCAGCTTATTATAGGTTAATTATTTTTAATGCAAATATTAGTGGTATACAATATACTTCAGTGCCTTTTCCTTACAAATTCAGCCAGTGAGAAATAAGACCCCTTTGAATTTAGAGATAACTGTATAGAGGCAGCAGAAACAAGACCAGGACCTAACTGTGGCTCAGCTCATGAACTCCTTATTGAAAAATTCAGACTTAATTTGCAGAAAGTAGGGACAACCACTAGACCATTCAGATATGACCTAAATCAAATCCCTTATGATTATACAGTGGAAGTGACAAATAGATTCAAGGGATTAGATTTGATAGACAGAGTGCCTGAAGAACTATGGCAGAGTTTCATGAGATTATGTAGAAGGCAATGATCAAGACCATTTCCAAGAAAAAGAAATGCAAAAAAGGCAAAATGGTTGTCTGAGGAGGGCTTACAAATAGCTGAGAAAAGAAGAGAAGCAAAAGGCAATGGAAAAAAGGAAAGATATACCCATTTCAATGCAGAGTTCCAAAAAATAGCAAGGAGAGATAAGAAAGCCCTGCTCAGTGATCAGTGCAAAGAGATAGAGGAAAACAATAGAGTGGGAAAGACTAGAGATCTCTTCAAGAAAACTAGAGATACCAAAGGAACATTTCAAGAAAAGATGGGTACAGTAAAGGACAGAAATGGTATGGACCTAACAGAATCAGAAGATACTAAGAAGAGGTGGCAAGAATAAACAGAAGAACTATATAAAAAAAGATCTTCATGACCCAGATAACCATGATAATGTGGTCACTCACCTAGAGCCAGATATCCTGGAATTCGAAGTCAAGTGTGCCTTAGGAAGCGTCACTAGGAACAAAGCTAGTGGAGGTGATAGAATTCCAATTGAGCTGTTTCAGATCCTAAAAGATGGTCCTGTGAAAGTGCTGCACTCAATATGTCAACAAATTTGGAAGACTCAGCACTGGCCACAGGACAGGAAAATGTCAGTTTTCATTCCAATCCTAAAGAAAGGCAATGCCAAAGAATGTTCCAACTACTGCACAATTATATTCATCTCACACGTTAGCAAATAATGCTCAAAATTCTCCAAGCCAGGCTTCAACAAACAGTACATGAATCATGAACTTCCAGATGTTCAAGCTGGATCTAGAACAGTCAAAGTAACCAAAGATCAAATTGCCAACATCCAATGGAAAAAGCAAGAAAGTTTCAGAAAAACATCTGCTGCTGCTTAATTGACTATGCCAAAGCCTTTGACTGCTTGGATCACAACAAACTGTGGAAAATTCTTAAAGGTATGGGAATACCAAGCCACTTGCCCTTCCTCCTGAGAAATCTGTATGTAAGGCAAGAAGCAACAGTTAGAATTGGATGTGGAACAACACACTGGTTCTGGAGGGAAAAGGAGTGCCTCAAGGCTGCTTATTGTCACCTTGTGTTTAACTTATACTCAGAGTACATCAAAGGAAATGCTGGACAGGATGAAGCACAAACTGGAATCAAAATTCCTGGGAGAAATATCAATATTTCTGACACTACCCTTTGGAAGAAAGTGAAGAAGAGCTAAAGAGCCTCTTGAGGAAAGTGAAAGAGGAGAGTGAAAATGTTGGCTTAATACTCAACATTCAGAAAACTAAGATCTTGGCATCTGGTCCCATCACTTCATGCCAAATTGATGGGGAAACAATGGAAACAGTGAGAGAAAAAATTTGGGGGGGGGAGGGGACTCCAAAATCACTGCAGACGGTGACTACAGCCATGAAATTTAGCAATGCTTGCTCCTGGAAGAAAAGCTATGACCAACCTAGACAGCATATTCAAAGCAGGGACATTACTTTGACAGCAAAGGTCAATCTAGTCCAGGCTAAGTTTTTTCCAGGAGTCATGTATGGATGTGAGAATTGGACTGTGAAGAAAGATGAGCGCCAAAATATTGATGCTTTTAAACTGTGGTGTTGGAGAAGACTCTTGAGAGTCCCTTGGACTGAAAGGAGATCCAACCAGTCCATCCTAAAGGAAATCAGTCCTGAATATTTATTGGAAGGACTAACGCTGTAGATGAAGCTCCAATACTTTGGCCACCTGATGTGAAGAACTGACTCACTGGAAAAGACCCTGGTGCTGGTAAATATTGAAGGCGGGAGAAGAATGGGACAACAGAAGATGAGATGATTAAATGGCATCATCAGCTCGATAGACATGAGCTTGAGTAAGCTTCAGGATTTGGGGATGAACAAGGAAGCCTGCCATGCTGCAGTCCATGGGCTACAAAAAGTCAGGCACGACTGAGCTATTGAACTGAACTAAACTGAATTTAGAGCTCTGTTTCTAAACTGATAGTATAGAATGTTACTTGCAAAAACTCTGAAATATGTGGTGCACACAGCAGTGTTTCATGAATGAATTTCTTAGTTTTTATAATGCATCGTATTTTTCAAAGTTTGTTTTTTTCTTTAAAACATTTTATAATGTAAAAAAAAGTACATTGTTCAAATTAGGTTAGCCAGAATGTGTGTGTGTGTGTGTGTGTGTGTGTGTGTGTATTTCAAATAGTATGTCAATCAAAATGGAATATGTAAAATATTTCAAACTTCAGAAGTCTCAATTTAGAGCAATGTATATTTTTTCTACTACACAAATGAACTGAAATTTCAGAAAATTTGGTATATATATATTTGCTATCAGGAATAATAGATTGAAATAGATACTGTAAAGTGCCTCTCAGATTCTTCAGCTTCCTAGAGCTTGACTGCTAAAGGTTCAAAACTGAGGCCATCTCTAGAAATTGCCCTTCTCCAATATTTTATCCATGTCTTGGGAACAGCCTACTTCTAATAACTGATCAATTTGTATAGAGTCCCAACCCCCTTATCTTAAGTTGTGTTATGCTTGAAGAATTGTCTCAGTTTTAGATTTTCCTAACGGATAAATTGAGGCCCTTGTTCCAACCCTATCTCAGTTTAAACTGCACCGCCCCTAGCCCACTCATTATTGCTACTTTAATTCTCTTATAATATTGATAAACAGTGTTGATAACATTGTATTCATTAAACTAATGGTGAACAAGCCTGATTCCCTAGTACACTTCTTTGGTTCTAGAGGCAGCATAGTCCATATTTGGGAATGCTTTTAATGTTCAGTCACTCAGTCATATTCCATGGACTCTCTGTGACTCCATGGACTGCTGCATACCAGGCCTCCCTGTCTCTCACCACCTCCCAGAGCTTGCTCAAACTAGTGTCTATTGAGACGGTGATGCCACACCCTCTCATCCTCTGTCATCCCTATCTCCCCTGCCTTTAGTCTTTCCCATAATCAGGGTCTTTTCTAAAGAGCTGATTCTTTGCATCAGATGGCCAAAAAGTATTGGAGCTTCAGCTTCAGCATCAATCTTTCCAATGAATATTCAGGCCTGATTTCCTTTATCCATTTTGATCTGTTTGATCTCCTTACCTGTTATATGAATCCCTTGAATTTACTTGCATATGTTCTCTTATGGTTTGTGGTTTGGTGTGTGTTTTTACGAGATGACTCTTTGGAGTAGTTTTGGCTTCACAGCAAAATTGTACAAAAAATACAGAGTTACAATGATCTCTGTTCCCACACCTCTACAGTTTCTCCCATTATAAAATCGACCACCACGGTGGTACGTTAGTTAAAATCAGAGTGCTTACATAGGCATAGCATTATCAGTCAAAATCCCTAGTTTATATTAGGGTTCACCCTGATATTGTACATTCTGTGGTTTTGAACAATGTACAAATATGTATCCACCATTGAAATATCATGCAACATAGTTTTACGATCTTAAAATCCTCTGTATTCTGCCTACTCATTGTTTCTTTCTATCAAAACACTGGCTAAGAGTTGTTGCTCAGTTGCTCAGTCTTGTCCAACTCCTGGTCAGCCCATGGACTGTAGCATGCCAGGCTTCCTTGTCCTTCATCTCCTGGAGCTTACTCAAACTTATGTCCATTGAATCAGTGATACCATCAAACCATCTCGTCCTCTGTTGTCACCTTCTCCTCCTGCCTTCAATCTTTCCCAGCATCAGGGTATTTTCTAATGAGTTGGCCCATTGCATCAGGTGGCCAAAGCATTGGGACTTCAGCTTCAGTATCAGTCCTTTCAATGAATATTTAGGATTAATATTCAGGATTGATTGACTGGCTTGATCTCTTTGCAGTCCAAGGGACTCTCAAGAATCTTCTTGAATACCACAGTTTGAAAGCATCAATTATTTTTGCGTTCAGCCTTCTTTATGGTCCAAATCTCACATCCATACATGATTACTGGAAAAACCATAGCTTTGACTATATGGACCTTTGTTGGCAAAGTAATGTGTCTGCTATTTAATGTTCTGTCTAGGTTTGTCATAGCTTTTCTTCTAAGAAGCAAGTGTGTTTTAATTCCATGGGTGCAATCATCATCTGCAGTGATTTTGGAGCCCTTCCAGCAAAGTCTGTCACAGTTTCCACTGTTTCCCCATCTATTTGCCATGAAGTGATGGGACTGGATGCCATGATCCTAGTTTTTTGAATGTTGAGTTTTAGTTCAACATTTTTAGTCTCCTCTTTCAACTTCATGAAGAGGCTCTTTACTTCCTCTGCTTTCTGCCATAAGGGTGGTATCATCTGCATATCTGAGGTTATTGATAATTCTCCCAGCAATTTTGATTCCAGCTTGTGCTTCAACCAGCATGACATTTCTTATGATGTACTCTGCATTGAAGGTAAATAAGCAAGGTGACAATATACAGCCTTGGCATAGTCCTTTCCCAATTATGAACCAGTCCATTGTCCCATGTCCTCTTCTAACTTGCTTCTTGACCTGCATACAGATTTCTCAGGAGGCAAGAAAGGTCGTCTGGTATTCCTGTCTCTTGAAATATTTCCACAGTTTATTGTCAAAGGCTTTTGTATAGTCAAGGAAGCAGAAGTAGATCTTTTTATGGAATTGTCTTGCTTTTTCTATGATCCAACAGATGTTGGCAATTTGAACCCTAATTCCTGTGCCTTTTCTAAAAGCAGCTTGAACATCTGGAAATTCTCAGTCCATATAGTGTTGAAGCCTAGCTTGGAGAATTTGGGACATTACTTTTCTAGCATGTGAAAGAAATGCAATTGTGTGGTAGTTTGAACATTCTTTGGCATTGCCATTCTTTGGGGTTAGAATGAATACTGACCTTTTTCCAGTCCTGTGACCATTGCTGAGTTTACCAAATTTGCTGGCATATTGAGTGCAGCACTTTCACAGCATCAAGTTTCTAGGATGTGGACTAGCTCAGCTGGGATTCAATCACCTCCAATAGCTTTGTCCCTAATGATGCTTCCTGAGGGTTACTTGACTTTGAATTCTAGGATGTCTGGCTCTAGGCAGGTGATCACACCATCATGGTTATCTGGATCGTGGAGATATTTTTTATATAGTTCTGCCACCTCTTCTTAATATCTTGATTCTGTTAGATCCTTGCCATTTTTGTCCTTTATTGTGCCCATCTTTGTGTGAAATATTCCCTCGATATCTCTAATTCTCTTGAAGACATCTCTAGTCTTTCCCATTCTATTGTTTCCCTCTATTTCTTTGTACTGATCACCGAGGAAGGCTTTCTCCTTACTATTGTTTGGAATTCTGCATTCAGATGGATACATCCTTGCTTTTCTCCTTTATGTTTAGCTTCTCTTCTTTTCTCAGCTATTTTTAAGGCATCGTCAGACAACCATTTTGCCTTTTTACATTTCTTTTTCTTGGGGATGCTCTTGATCACTGTCTCCTGTACAATGTCACAAACCTCTGTCCATAGTTCTTCAGGCACTCTATCAGATCTAATCCCTTGAATCTATTTGTCTCTTCCACTGTGATCATAAGGGATTTGATTTGGGTCATAGCTGAATGTTTTCCCTACTTTCTTCAATTTAAGTCTGAATTTTTCAAGAAGGAGTTCATGATCTGAGCCACAGTCAGCTCCCAGTCTTGTTTTTGCTGACTGTATAGAGTTTCTCCATCTTTGACTGCCAAAGATATAATGTCTGATTTCAGTACAGACCATCTGGTGATGTCCATATGTAAAGTCATCTCTTGTATTGTTGGAAGAAGATGTTTACTATTATCAGTGTGTTCTCTTGGCAAACCTCTGTTTGCCATTTCCCTGCTTTATTTTGTATCCCAAAGCCAAAATATGCCTGTTACTCCAGGTATCTCTTGGCTTCTACTTTTGCAACCAGTCCCCTATGAGGAAAAGTACATCATTTTTTTTTTTTTTTTGGTGTTAGTTCAGTTAGTCTTGTTGGTTTACATAGAACCATCCAACATCTGCTTCTTCAGCATTAGTGATTGGGGCATAGACTTGGATTTTTTGATATTAATGGTTTGCCTTGGAAATGAACTGAGATCATTCAATCATTTTTTTTAATTTAATACTTTATTTTATTTTACAGTACTGTATTGGTTTTGCCATACATTGACATGAGTCAGCCACAGGTGTACATGATCTCCTCATGCCGAAGCCCCCTCCCTCCTCCC
>SJYC01058248.1:0-11737 GCA_006408675.1 Madoqua kirkii | reverse complement strand
ATAGTGATGCTTTCTAAGGCCCATTTGACTTCACATTCCAGGATGTCTGGCTCTAGATGAGTGATCACACCATCGTGATTATCTGGATTGTGAAGATCTTTTTTGTACAGTTGTGTGTATTCTTGCAACCTCTTCTTAATATCTTCTGCTTCTGATAAGTCCCTACAATTTCTGTCCTTTATTGTGCCCATCTTTGCATGGAATATTCTCTGAAAGTGAAAGTGAAGTTGCTGAGTCGTGTCTGACTCTTTGCAACCCTGTGGACTGTATCCCACCAGGCTCCTCAGTCCATGGGATTCTTTCTCCAGGAGATCTTCCCGACCCAGGGATCAAACTGAGGTCTTCCACATTGCAGGCAGATGCTTTACTCTCTGAGCTATTAGGATATCTTTAATTTTCTTGAAGAGATCTCTAGTCTTTCCCAATCTGTTGTTTTCCTCTATTTTTTCATTGATAGCTGAGGAAGGCTTTCTTATCTCCTCTTGCTATTCTTTGGAACTCTGCATTCAAATGGTATATCTTTCCTTTTCTCCTTTGCTTTTGGCTTTGCTTCTTTCCACAGCTATTTGTAAGGCCTCCTAAGACAGCCATTTTGTGTGTTTTTTTGCATTTCTTTTTCTTGTAACTGATCTTGGTCCCTGTCTCCTGTACAGTGTCACGAACCTCCTTCCATAGTTCATCAGGCACTCTGTCTATCAGATCTAATCCATTAAATCTGTTTTTCACTTCCACTGTATCATATAGGGGATTTGATTTAGGTCATATCTGAATGGTCTAGTTGTTTCCCTACTTTCTTCAATTTAAATCTGAATTTGGCAATGAGGAGTTCATGATCTGAACCACAGTCAGATCCAGACTTGTTTTTGCTGACTGTATCAGTTCAGTTCAGTTCATTTCAGTCACTCACACATGTTCCACTCTTTGTGACACCATGAATTGCAACACGCCAGGCCTCCCTGTCCATCACCAACTTCTGGGGTTCACTCAAACTCATGTCCACCAAGTTGGTGATGCCAACCAGCAATCTCATCCTCTGTCATCTCCTCCTCCTCCTCCCCACAATCCCTCCCAGCATCAGAGTCTTTTCCAATGAGTCAGCTCTTCACAAGAGGTGACCAAAGTACTGGAGTTTCAGCTTTAGCATCAACCTTCCAAAAAACACCCTGGGCTGATCTCCTTTAGAATGGACTGGTTGGATCTCCTTGTGACTCTCAAGAGTCTTCTCCAACACCACATTTCAAAATCATAAATTCTTTGGCGCTAAGTTTTCTTTACAATTTAACTCTTGCATCCAAACATGACCACTGGAAAAACCATAGCCTTGTCTAGATGGACCTTCATTGGCAAAGTAATGTCTCTGCTTTTGAATATGCTATCTAGGTTGGTCATAACTTTCCTTCCAATGACTAAGTGTCTTTCAATTTTATGGCTTCAGTCACCATCTGCAGTGATTTTGGAGCCTCCAAAAATGAAGTCTGACACTGTTTCCACTGTTTCCCCATCTATTTCCCATGAACTGATGGGGCCAGATGCCATGAACTTCATTTTCTGTTTGAGTTTAAGACAACTTTTTCACTCTCCTCTTTCACTTTCATCAAGAGGCTTTTTAGTTCCTCTTCACTTTCTGCCATAAGGGTGGTGTCATCTGCATATCTGAGCTTATTGATATTTCTCCTGGCAGTCTTGACTTCAGCTTGTGCTTCTTCCAGCCTAGTGTTTCTCATGATGTGAAATAATCATAAATAATCAATAACTTCTCATAGAAGTTAATTAAACAGGGTAACAATATACAACATTGATTGACTCCTTTCCCTATTTAGAACCAGTCTCTTGTTCCATGTCCAATTCTAACTGTTGGTTTCTGGCCTGTATATAGGTTTCTCAAGAGGCAGGCCAGGTGGTCTGATATTCCCATTTCTTTTATAATTTTCCACAGTTTATTGTGATCCACACAGTCAAAGGCTTTGACATAGTCAATAAAGCAAAAATAGATGTATTTCTTGAACTCTCTTGCAGTTTGATGATCCAGCGAATGTTGGCAATTTGATCTCTGGTTCCTCTGCCTTTTTATAAAACCAGCTTCAACTTCTGGAAGTTCACAGTTCACATATTGCTGAAGCCTGGCTTGAATAATTTTGACCATTACTTTATTAGTGTATGAGATGAGTGAAATTGTGCAGTAGTCTGAGCATTCTTTGGCATTGCCTTTCTTAGGGATTGAAATGAAAACTGACCTTTTCTAGTCCTGTGGCCACTGCTGAGTTTTTCAAATTTGCTGGCATATTGAGTACAGCACTTTCGCAGCATCATCTTTCAGGATTTGAGACAGCTCAACTGAAATTCCATCACCTCCAGTAGCTTTTTTGTAGTGATGCTTTCTAAGGCCCACTTGACATCACATTTCAGGATGTCTGGCTCTAGATGAGTGATCACACCCTCGTGATTATCTCGGTCATGAAGATATTTTTTGTACAACTATTCTGTGTATTCTTGCCACCTCTTCTTAATGTCTTCTGCTTCTGTTAGGTCCATACCATTTTTGTCCTTTATTGAGCCCATCTTTTCATAAAATGTTCCCTTGGTATCTCTAATTTTCTTAAAGAGATCTCTAGTCTTTCCCATTCTGTTGTTTCCCTCTACTTCTTTGCATTTATTGCTGAGGAAGTCTTTCTTATTTTTTCTTGCTATTCTTTAGAGCTCTGCATTCACATGCTTATAGCTTTCCTTTTCTCCTCTGCTTTTCACTTCTGTTCTTTTCACAGCTATTTTTAAGGCCTCCCCAGACAACCATTTTGCTTTTTTGCATTTCTTTTCCTTGGCAGTGGTCTTCATCACTATCTCCTGTCCAGTGTCAGAAACCTTCGTCCATAGTTCATCAGGCACTCTGTCTATCAGATCTAGTCCCTTAAATCTATTTCTCACTGCCACTGTATAATCATAGGGATTTTATTTAGGTCATACCTGAATGGTTTAATTTTTTTTCCCTACTTTCTTCAATTTAAGACTGAACTTGGCAATAAGGAGTTCATGATCTGAGCCATAGTCAGCCCCCAGTCTTGTGAACAGAGCTTTTCCATCTTTGGCTGTAAAGAATATAATCAGTTGGATTTAGGTGTTGACCATCTGGTGATGTCTTCTCTTGTGTTGTTGGAAGAGGGTTTTTGCTATGATCAGCGCATTCTCTTGACAAAACTCTATTAGCCTTTGCCCTGCTTCATTTCATATTCCAAGGCCAAATTTGCCTGTTACCCCAGGTGTTTTTCAACTTCCTACATTTGCATTCCAGTCCCCTAGACTGAAAAGGACATCTTTTGGGGGTGTTAATTTAAAGGTCTTGTATGCCTTCATAGAACCATTCAACATCAGTTTCTTCAGTGTTACTGGTTGGGATATAGACTTGAATTACTGTGATATAGTATGGTTAGCCTTGGAAATGAACAGAGATCATTCTGTCATTTTTGAGACTGCATCTAAGTACTGCATTTCAGACTCTTTTGTTGCCCATGATGGCTACTCCATTTCTTTTAAGGGATTCCTGCCCACAATAGTAGATATAATGGTCATCTGAGTTAAATTCACCCATTCCAGTCCATTTTATGCTGATTCCTAGAATGTTGATGTTCACTCCTGCCATTTCCTGTTTGACCTTTTTCAATTTGATCTCGGTAGCATATTGAACACCTACAGACCTGGGGATTTCCTCTTTCAGTTTCCTATCATTTTGCCTCTTCATACTGTTCTTGGGGTTCTCAAGGCAAGAATACTGAAGTGGTTTGCTTTCCCTTATCTAATGGACCACATTCTGTCAGACCTCTCCACTATAACCAACTGTCTTGGTTGGCCCTACATGCCATGATTTATTTTCATTGAGTTAGACAATGTTGTGACCCATGTTATTAGATTGACTAGTTTTCTGTGATTATGGTTTCAGTGTGCCTGCCTTCTGATGCCCTCTTGCAACACCTACTGTCTTACTTGAGTTTCTCTTACCTTGGATATGAGGTATCTATCTCTTTCTTCTGCTTCTGTTAGGTCCATACCATTTTTGTCCTTTATTGAGCCCATCTTTTCATAAAATGTTCCCTTGGTATCTCTAATTTTCTTAAAGAGATCTCTAGTCTTTCCCATTCTGTTGTTTCCCTCTACTTCTTTGCATTTATTGCTGAGGAAGTCTTTCTTATTTTTTCTTGCTATTCTTTAGAGCTCTGCATTCACATGCTTATAGCTTTCCTTTTCTCCTCTGCTTTTCACTTCTGTTCTTTTCACAGCTATTTTTAAGGCCTCCCCAGACAACCATTTTGCTTTTTTGCATTTCTTTTCCTTGGCAATGGTCTTCATCACTATCTCCTGTCCAATGTCAGAAACCTTCGTCCATAGTTCATCAGGCACTCTGTCTATCAGATCTAGTCCCTTAAATCTATTTCTCACTGCCACTGTATAATCATAGGGATTTTATTTAGGTCATACCTGAATGGTTTAATTTTTTTTCCCTACTTTCTTCAATTTAAGACTGAACTTGGCAATAAGGAGTTCATGATCTGAGCCATAGTCAGCCCCCAGTCTTGTGAACAGAGCTTTTCCATCTTTGGCTGTAAAGAATATAATCAGTTGGATTTAGGTGTTGACCATCTGGTGATGTCTTCTCTTGTGTTGTTGGAAGAGGGTTTTTGCTATGATCAGCGCATTCTCTTGACAAAACTCTATTAGCCTTTGCCCTGCTTCATTTCATATTCCAAGGCCAAATTTGCCTGTTACCCCAGGTGTTTTTCAACTTCCTACATTTGCATTCCAGTCCCCTAGACTGAAAAGGACATCTTTTGGGGGTGTTAATTTAAAGGTCTTGTATGCCTTCATAGAACCATTCAACATCAGTTTCTTCAGTGTTACTGGTTGGGATATAGACTTGAATTACTGTGATATAGTATGGTTAGCCTTGGAAATGAACAGAGATCATTCTGTCATTTTTGAGACTGCATCTAAGTACTGCATTTCAGACTCTTTTGTTGCCCATGATGGCTACTCCATTTCTTTTAAGGGATTCCTGCCCACAATAGTAGATATAATGGTCATCTGAGTTAAATTCACCCATTCCAGTCCATTTTATGCTGATTCCTAGAATGTTGATGTTCACTCCTGCCATTTCCTGTTTGACCTTTTTCAATTTGATCTCGGTAGCATATTGAACACCTACAGACCTGGGGATTTCCTCTTTCAGTTTCCTATCATTTTGCCTCTTCATACTGTTCTTGGGGTTCTCAAGGCAAGAATACTGAAGTGGTTTGCTTTCCCTTATCTAATGGACCACATTCTGTCAGACCTCTCCACTATAACCAACTGTCTTGGTTGGCCCTACATGCCATGATTTATTTTCATTGAGTTAGACAATGTTGTGACCCATGTTATTAGATTGACTAGTTTTCTGTGATTATGGTTTCAGTGTGCCTGCCTTCTGATGCCCTCTTGCAACACCTACTGTCTTACTTGAGTTTCTCTTACCTTGGATATGAGGTATCTATCTCTTCACAGCTGCTCCAGCAAAGCACAGCTTTTGCTCCTTATCTTGGGGTAACTCCTCACCACCACTCCTCCTGACCTTGAACATAGAGTAGCTCCTCTCGGCCCTCCTGCACCCGTGCATCCACCGCTCTTTGGACGTGGGGTTGCTCCTCTTGGCCGCCATCCCTAACTGTATAGAGCTTCTTAATTTTTTGATGCAAAGGATATAATCAATCGATTTCAGTGTTGGCCATCTGGTGATGTCCATGTGTAGAGTCTTCTCTTGTGTTGTTGGAAGAGGGTGTTTGCTATGACCAGTGCATTCTCTTGGCAGAACTCTATTAGTCTTTGCTTTGCTTCATTATGTACTTCAAGGCCAAATTTGCCTGTTACTCCAGGTGTTTCTTGACTTTTTACTTTTGCATTCCAGTCCCCTATAATGAAAAGGACGTCTTTTGGGGTTGTTAATTCTAGAAGGTCTTGTAAGTTTTCATAGAACCATTCAACTTCAGCTTCTTCAGCATTACTGGTTGGGATATAGACTTGGTTTACTGTGATATTGAATTGTTTGCCTTGGAAAAAACAGAGATCATTCTGTTGTTTGTGAGACTGTACCCAAGTAGTGCATTTAGGACTCTTTTATTGACTATGATGGATACTCCATTTCTTGTAAGTGATTCTTGCCCTCAGTAGTTGATATAGTGATCATCTGAGTTAAATTCACCCATTCCAGTCCATTTTAGTTTGCTGATTCCTAAAACGTCAACGTTCACAGTTGCTATTTCCTGTTTGATCATTTCCAGTTTTCCTTGATTCGTGAACCTACCATTCCAGGTTCCTATTCAATATTACTCTTTATAGCATTGGACCCTGCTTCCATCATCAGTCACATCCACAACTGGGTGGTGTTTTTGCTTTGTCTCTGTCTCTTCATTCTTTCTGGAGTTATTTCTCCACTGATCTCCAGTAGCATACTGGGCACCTACTGACTTGAGCAGTCCCTCTTTCAGTGTCCTATCTTTTTGACTTTTCATACTGTTCATGGGGTTCTCAAGGAAGAATACTGAAGCAGTTTGCCATTCCCTTCTCCAGTGGACCACATTTTGTCAGAACTCTCCACCATGACCCATCCATCTTGAGTGTCCCTACATGGCATGGCTCATAGTTTCATTGAGTTAGACAAGGCTGTGGTCCATGTGTTTATATTGGTAAGTTTTCTGTGATTGTGACTCTGAAATATCCTATGTCCAAGGTCAGAGAAACCTCAGCAAGACAATAGGCACTGGAGCAGTTGTGAAGGGATACCCCACATCCAAGGGCAAAGGAAAAGTCCCACCAAGATGGTAGGAGGGGCAAATTCACATTTAGAATGAAACCCCATTCCCACCAGAGATGCTCAAAGGGCTCAAACAAACCTTGGGCACACTAGGACCCAGAGACCTTACAGAGACTGAGACAGAACTGTGTTTGAGCGTCTCCTGTGGAGGTATGGGTTGGCAGAGTTCTGCCGCAGGGGACAGCAGCTCTGCGTGTGGCTATTGCATATGTCCTCTTTGAGGAGGTCACCATTGACCCTACCATGGAGCTTCCAGAACTTGCATAGGACTGGGAAATAGACTCTTGGAGGGCCCAACAGAATGGAGAAAGGAACAGTGACCCCACAGGAGACTTGCCTGTGAGCATCCGGGAGCATCCGGCAAAGGTGTGGGGTTGGGGGCACGGACTGTAGCAGTGCATGCATGGGATCTTTTGAGGGAGGTCACCATTATCCTCATTACCTCCACTGTAGTTTGGCCCCAGGTAAATAGCAGGAGAGAACACAGTTCCACTGATCAACAGAAAATTGGATTAAAGATTTACTGAGCATGGCCCCGCCCATCAGAACAAGACCCAGTTTCCCCCTCAGTCAGTCTATCACATAAGGAAGCTTCCATAAGCCTCTTATCCTTTCCATCAGAGGGCAGACAGACTGAAAACCACAATCACAGAAAACTAACCAATCAAAAGTTTAAGGGATATTTACAACATTATATATTTAATAAATGGTACAGCTAGGTCCTTTGACTCCAAACACCATTAACTTCACTATATAGCACAAGCTAAGATTACACTGTAGTCATTCGGCAGCTTTCTATAGAACAAGTTGCTTTATTCTCCTTGAGGTTATGATTTCAGCAAGTAAAACACATAAATACAGAGATAAAATAATTACAATAAAAAACAAGTTTGTGTTAAGCCCTTACAGGAATTTGGCATAAAGTACACACAGACACATGCACACATGCACACACACACACACACACACAAACACACACACACTTCAAATAAAAAGAGCCTAAGCCTTGAACAAGTTTACAGTATTGTAGAAAAAGCCAAAAAAGTACACTGGAAATTTGTATGACTTGCACGCAGACTTATAAGAATGCAAAATACTAGCACCCAAAGAAGTGCTACGTGGATCAGATGGATTAAAGAAGGCATGATGGAGGTGATAACATGCATATTGGGAACATAAGAAGTAAGAAGTAAGAGTAAGAAGCAGGAAGTTATTGAATTAGTAGAAAGGAAGTGGGATGAGTCAAGGGTGTTCAGTTGTGTCCAAGTCTTTGCAACTCTTTGAACTGTAGACTTCCAGGCACCTCTGTCGATGGGAATTTTCAGACAAGAATACTGGAATAGGTTGTCATTTCCTCCTCCAAGGGATCTTACTGACCCAGGGGTTGAAACTGTGTCTCTTATGTCTCCTGCATTGGTAGGTGCGTTCTTTACCACTAGCGCTACATGGGAAGCCATGGGTAGAAACAAACAAACAAAATACCCATGTTCTAGGTGAAGGGTAGAAAACAACAACAACAACAACAAAACAAATGTTTGAGATTAATGGAAGAAAAGACATAGACTAATTATTAGTGGGAGCAAAATCATTTCAAAAAAAATTTTATTGGAGTATAGTTGATTTACAGTGTTGTATCAGTTTCAAGTGTATAGCAAAGTGAATCAGCTATATATTATATGTACATAGAGTCTTGTTAATATTCTTTACCCATATAGGCTATTAGAGATTATTGAGTAGAGTTCTCTGTGCTATACCATAGGTTCTTATAAGTTATCGAATTTATGTATAATAGTTTGTATATGTGATTTTGCAGCACATGGATAGGCCTAGAGATTGTCATACTGAGTAAAGAAAGTCAGAGAAAGACAACATGATATTTCTGTGAAAGGGAGGAAGAAAAAGGTACAAATGAAATTATAAAACAGATATAGAGTCACAGATAACAAACTTTGGTTTACAAGGAACTAATGAAGTGGGGTATACATTGAGAATAATATCTTTTAAGCAGAGGAGGACCTTTCAGATATAGACTTTCACTGAGACTAAGGACTTGAAGATTGACTACTGATAATTCAGAGGAAGTAATAATGCAAAGCTCTCCTGTAGTAGGAGTAGTATTAAAGTAGACTATCATCTGGGTCTAAGATCTAGGTCTCATTAGCTAATTATAATAAAATTTTATATATTGCAATGTTTTGCATATATTAATTCATAGTATTTATTCCTTATCACAACCCTGTGATTAGGCACTCTTAGTGCCTTTCCCTTGTGAGAAAACTGAGTCACAGTGTTTAAGCAACTCACAGAGATGCCTGCAGTTTATGAGGGAGACACAGAAATTCTAACTCAGAAGGAGGCTCCAGAGTCTACGCTCTCACTCTCTATGCTACTATGCTTCTTAGATGCTCGACAGCTTCCAGAGAAGAGGCTGGCTGTTCCACACAGGAAAAGTCACACAGCTTCTTGAGTGTCAGTTGCCTTGAATATACAAGTGGGCATGAACATAATTATTTACCTGGCCATTTAAGATTTAAGATTGAGGGACACTGTATTATAATCAAAATTAGACTTTACTAATAAAGAGATAGAGATAGTTTACTAATGTACTGTTTTTATATAGTCATTTAAAAAATATCTCAAGCACTCACTGCTATAGATTCATCCAGCTCAAGTTCTTCACAATCTAAGGAGATACTCTTTCTCTCTTTGCTACCAAATTTCAAGCCCTTTAAAAGATTCCTTTGTAGCACTCATTGGAAATTCAGTTGTAAACCTCCTTTATCATACTTACTTTTTATAGGCAAGTTTTTATTTATAAAGCTTAATTATAATTCCCTTGAAAGCTTAAAATTTAATTTTTGTTATTAAGGCTCTTATGTAGAGATCCAGTGTGTATTTGTTAGTAAAAATTTTTAACAATTTAACAGTGTAATTTACTGTATAGACAGGAGAAATAACTTGAGCTTCACCACCCAACACATTGGGAACTTAAGGAAATTATTTCTGTTGATGATGTGCTGCTGCTGCTGCTGCTGCTAAGTCACTGCAGTCGTGTCCGACTCTGTGCGACCCCATAGACGGCAGCCCACTAGGCTCCCTCTTGCCTGGGATTCTCCAGGCAAGAACACAGGAGTGGGTTGCCGTTTAGTTGATAAATGTTATTGACAGATATTACTATATCAATGTCTTTGATTATTCACATCTACATGTGAATGTGTGTATGTTTGTGTTTATGTAGCTAAACTATGTGTCCATGTCTGTGCAGGTATGTATGCTCAGCTGCTTCAGTCATGTCTGACTCTCTGCAATCCTATGGACTGTAGCCTGCCAATCTCCTTTGTCAGAGGGTTCTCCAGGCCAGAATACTGGAGTGGGTTGCCATGACCTCCTCCAGGGGATTGTCCTGACCCAGGGATCAAACCTGCATCTCTTGCAAGGCAGGCAGCTTCTTTTATTGCTAAGCCACTGGGGAAGCCCAATCTATGTCTGTAGCAGCAGGTAAATAATGATGGTAGACTAAGCCAATACTTCCTGTCCAAATCACATTTCTCTCTCTCTTTCTCTCTCACATATATGTATGTGCATACACAATATTTCAAGTAGAAAGTAAATCATTTATACTATTAGGTAACAAAGATTCCATCATTTATTTAATCAAAACTCAGCCCAAATTGAGATGACAAAGGAAAATACAACATAAAACATGAAAGGAACAATGTATAGTGTATATATTTTTAAGAATCATAAAAATCAGAGTCTAAGAATATAGACTCTGTCTAGTCAAGGCTATAGTTTTTCCAGTAGTCATGTATGGATGTGAGAGTTGGAGTGTGAAGAAGGCTGAGCACCCGAAGAATTGATGCATTTGAACTGTGGTGTTGGAGAAGACTCTTGGGAGTCCCTTAGACTGCAAGGAGATCCAACCAGTCCATTCTGAAGGAGATCAACCCTGGGATTTCTTTGGAAGGAATGATGCTAAAGCTGAAACTCCAGTACTTTGGCCACCTTATGTAAGGAGTTGACTCATTGGAAAAGGCTTTGATGCTGGGAGGGATTGCGGGCAGGAGAAGAAGGGGACGACAGAGGATGAGATGGCTGTATGGCATCACTTACTTGATGGACATGAATCTGAGTGAACTCCAGAAGTTGGTGATGGACAGGGAGGCCTGGCGTGCTGCGATTCATGGCGTCGCAAAGAATCAGACACGACTGAGCGACTGAACTGAACTGAACTGAAGGATATAGAGTGTTATGATAAGATTTCTCCTCAGAGAAACAGGACTAAAATATTTTCCGATCCCTACTTGGCACACACCAGAAGCAGAAGCCGCTTCTGCTCACAGTTCAATTTCCAGGACTCATAGGTGGAAAGTGTTTCATGTGGCTACTACTCCTGCAACACTCAGAGCTATCTAAAGTTCCAAGCAAACAACACTGGTTTATATACACACAGAACTTGCCTACGATTATACAAATTATGGATTTTAGAAGAATCATTTCTTTAGAATAAATTGATAAAAATTAGATGAGCTATGTAAAATGTTATTACTGCACTCTTTTTGAAAATGTTGATTTACTACTTTTCCTCACCATGAATTTATACAACATAAATAATAGACTCATTGCAATGAAGAATTTTTCACACATTATATAAAGAATATTTTCAAGTAATTTTATTCATCAAATATATAATTAAACCTAGCAATAGTATAATCAACCAGAATCTTGAATCAATTACACATGACAACTTTGCTTTTCTCCCAGTGCATGCATAAAGCCACAATTTAACATCAATACTATTTGAAGTCCTTGGAAAAGCAACTGCTTTTAAAGGTTAAAAAAATTGCCTTTAGTATTTTTCTAGTAATTTTTGTATAATTATAATAAATTCATGTAATTTAAGCA
>SJYC01058246.1:0-11060 GCA_006408675.1 Madoqua kirkii | reverse complement strand
AAAAAAAAGACTATTTTGGATAAGTTCTCTTAATATGGAAATGTTATGAAAACCTATTTTAAAATGATTCCTGAGTCATCCAGACTTTGAAAAGTCAGTTTTCTTTACAGATTTTTGTGGGATAATTTAAGGAACACAACATGTACCCATTTAAAGTACACAGTTAAGATATTTTTACTAAATTTATAGAGTTGTGCAAGCTTTACTATGACCTAATTTTACAGCATATCTTTCACTCCAAAAATTATCCTCCTGCCCATAGAGGCAGTCAACCTCCAATCCCTCTCAAAGACCTTGGAAAACACTTGTCTGCTTAGTGTCTCTATACATGTGTTTTCCCTGCGTATTTCATATGAAAGAATCATACTATATGTGGTTTCTTTAACTAATGTTTTAAGTTAATATATGTTTTAGCATATATAATAAATTTCTTCCTTTTTCTTACTGAATGATATTTCATTGTATGCTTATACTAATTTTTTAAACCAAAATGTAGTTGATTTACAATACTATTTTAGTGTCAGGTGTAAAGAAGAGTGATTTGATATTTATATAAATTGTACAATACTTAAAATTTTGAAATATTGACTATATTCACTATTATTGTTGTTCAGTTGCTAAATTGTGTTTGACTCTTTGAGAATTTCATGGACTGTAGCATTCCAGACTTCTCTGTACTCTATCTTCTTGAGTTTTCCCAAGTTCATGATCATTGAGTTGGTGATGCTATCTCTTCTTTTGCTCCCTTTTGCTCTACCTTTGCCTTAAGTCTCTCCCAGCATTGGGGTCTTTTCCAACGAGTTGGCTCTTTGCATCAGGTGGCTGAAATATGAGAGCCTCAGCTTCAGCAAGTCCTTCCAATGCATATTCAGGGTCGATTTCCTTTAGGATTGACTGGTTTTATCTCTTGGCAGTCCAAAGGACTCTCAAGAGTCTTCTCCAGCACCACAATTTGAAAGCATTAATTCTTCAGTGCTCAGCCTTCTTTATGGACCAACTCTCATATCCGTATATGACTACTAGGAAAATCATGGCTTTGGCTATACATGGCTTTGTTGGCCAAATGACTTTTCTCCTTTTAAGTAATGCTGTCTAGGTTTGTCACAGCTTTCCTTCCAAAGAGCAAGCATCTTTTAACTTCATGGCTGAAGTCACCATCCACAGTAATTCTAGAGCCCAAGAAAACAAAATCTATCACTGCTTCCAATTTTTTCCTTTCTATTTGCCATGAACTAATGGGACCAGATGCCATGGTCTTAGTTTTTTTTTTTTTTAATGTTGTTTTAAGCAACTTTTTCACTCTTCTGTTTCCTTTTCATTTCATTTCATTCTCTCTCTTCCTTTACATGTTCTGCTATCAGAGTGGTATTATCTGTGTATCTGAGGCTGTTGATATTTCTCCTGGCAATCATGATTCCAACTTGTGATCATCCAGCCAAGCATTTTGATTGATGTACTCTGCATAGAAGTTAGATAAGCAGGGTGATAATATACATCCTTGTCATAATGGTTTCCTAGTTTTACCAGTCAGTTGTTCATCAATGTCTGATTCAGTTGCTTCTTAACCCACATACAGGTGTTTTAAGAGACAGGTAAGGTGGTCTGGTACTCCCATCCCTTTAAGAATTTTCCAGTTTGTTGTGACCCACACAGTCAAAGTCTCTAGCATAGTCAATGAAACGGAAGTAGACATTTTTCTTTTTCCGTGATCCAACTATGTTGGCAATTTGATCTCTGCTTCCCTTGCCTCTTCAAAACCCAGCTTGCCCATCTGGAAATTCTTGGTTTATGTACTGCTGAAACTTAGCTTTAAAGATTCCGAGCATAAGTTTACTAGCATGTGAAGTGAACACAACTGTACAATAGTTTGAAGAAGCTTAAGCATTGCTTTTCTTTTGATTGCATTGAAAACCAACTTTTCCAGTACTGTGGCTACTGCTGAGTTCTCCAAATTTGCTGACATATTGAGTGCAACACCTTAACAGCATCATTCTTTAGGATTTGAAATAGCTCAGCTGGAATTCCATTACCTCCTCTAGATTTGTAGTAATGTTTCCTAAGGCCCACTTGATTTCACCCTCCAGGATGTCTGGCTCTAGGTGAGTGATCATACCATTATGGTTAACTGGGTCATTAAGACATTTCTTGTATAGTTTATCTGTGTATTCTCTCCACCTCTTAACTTCTTCTGTTTATGTTAGGTCTTTATCATTTTTGTCCCTTATCATACCCATCCTTGCATGAAATGTACCCTTGATAGCCCCAATTTTCTTGAAGAGATTTCTGGTCTTTCTTATTCTTTTTTCCCTCTATTTCTTTGCATTGCTCTTTTAAGAAGGCTTTCTTATCTCTCCTTGCTGTTCTCTGGAACTCTGCTTTCAAATGGGTATATCTTTCCCTTTCCTGTCAGCCTTTTGCAACTCTTCTTTTCACAAATATTTGCAAGGCCTTCTCAGTCAACTATTTTGCCTTTTTGAGTTTCTTTTTTTGAACAGTTTACTAATGATAAACCAATGGCAAATAAATCCATGAAAAGATTCTTAGTATCATTACACCTTCAGTTCAGTTCAGTTCAGTTCAGTCACTCAGTCATGTCTGACTCTTTGCGACCCCATGAATCGCAGCACGGCAGGCCTCCCTGTCTGTCACCAACTCCCAGAGTTCACTCAGACTCACGTCTATCGTTGATCCAACTATGTTGGCAATTTGATCTCTGCTTCCCTTGCCTCTTCAAAACCCAGCTTGCCCATCTGGAAATTCTTGGTTTATGTACTGCTGAAACTTAGCTTTAAAGATTCCGAGCATAAGTTTACTAGCATGTGAAGTGAACACAACTGTACAATAGTTTGAAGAAGCTTAAGCATTGCTTTTCTTTTGATTGCATTGAAAACCAACTTTTCCAGTACTGTGGCCACTGCTGAGTTCTCCAAATTTGCTGACATATTGAGTGCAACACTTAACAGCATCATTCTTTAGGATTTGAAATAGCTCAGCTGGAATTCCATTACCTCCTCTAGATTTGTAGTAATGTTTCCTAAGGCCCACTTGATTTCACCCTCCAGGATGTCTGGCTCTAGGTGAGTGATCATACCATTATGGTTAACTGGATCATTAAGACATTTCTTGTATAGTTTTTCTGTGTATTCTCTCCACCTCTTAACTTCTTCTGTTTATGTTAGGTCTTTATCATTTTTGTCCCTTATCATACCCATCCTTGCATGAAATGTACCCTTGATAGCCCCAATTTTCTTGAAGAGATTTCTGGTCTTTCTTATTCTTTTTTCCCTCTATTTCTTTGCATTGCTCTTTTAAGAAGGCTTTCTTATCTCTCCTTGCTGTTCTCTGGAACTCTGCTTTCAAATGGGTATATCTTTCCCTTTCCTGTCAGCCTTTTGCAACTCTTCTTTTCACAAATATTTGCAAGGCCTCCTCAGACAACTATTTTGCCTTTTTGAGTTTCTTTTTTTGGACAGTTTACTAATGATAAACAAATGGCAAATAAACCCATGAAAAGATTCTTAGTATCATTACACCTTCAGTTCAGTTCAGTTCAGTTCAGTCACTCAGTCATGTCTGACTCTTTGCGACCCCATGAATCGCAGCACGGCAGGCCTCCCTGTCTGTCACCAACTCCCAGAGTTCACTCAGACTCACGTCTGTCGAGTCAGTGATGCCTCATCCTCTGTCATCCTCTTCTCCTCCTGCCCCCAATCCCACCCAGCATCAGAGTCTTTTCCAATAAGTCAGCTCTTTGCATGAGGTGGCCAAAGTACTGAAGTTTCAGCTTTAGCATCATTCCTTCCAAAGAAATCTCCTTCAGAATGGATTGGTTGGATCTCTTTGCAGTCCAAGGGACTCTCAAGAGTCTTCTCCAACACCACAGTTCAAAAGCATCAATTCTTTAGCACTCAGCCTTCTTCACAGTCCAACTCTCACACCCATACATGACCACAGGATAAACCATAGCCTGCACTAGACAGACCTTAGTAGGCAAAGTAATGTTTCTGCTTTTGAATATGCTATCTAGGTTGGTCATTATACCTTAGTGCCATTCTAATTAATTAAAAAAATTATCTCAGAATTATTAGAATATTTAAAATTAAAATGTCAAAATTAAAACTAAACATAGCAAATATTGGCAAGGATATGGAGTAACTGCAGCTGTATATACTGGTAAGAACGTAAAATGGTAAATAAAAGAACTTTGAAAACTGAATGTTTCTCAAAGAATTAAACATACACTGTCACATGACCTACCCATTAATTCTTGGGCTATAAACCAATAAAAAAGAAAGTTTCTATCCATAAAGAAACTTGTACATGAATATTGATGACAGGCACATTTTTGGCAACCAAATTTAAAATAATCTGATTGTCCATGTAAATATGTGTACATGTGATATATCCATACGGACAAAAGGGGTTACATATTATCTAATTCCATTTATATAAGTTTCTAGATGATACCAACTAATCTATAGTGACAGAAAGCAGATCACTAGTTTCCTTGTAATGGTGGTACAAGACACAGAGTCAACCAGTGTGGGGGAAGTAGAAAAGGGTGTGCGAGTCTGAGTGAACTCTGGGAGTTGGTGATGGACAGGGAGGCCTGGCATGCTGTGATTCATGGGGTCTCAAAGAGTCGGACACGACTGAGCGACTGAACTGAACTGATACATAAATAAGGCTTCCCTGGTGGCTCAGACAGTAAAGCATCTATCTGCAATGCAGAAGACTCATGTTTGATTCCCTGGCTGGGAAGATCCCCTGGAGAAGGAAATGGCAGCCCACTCCAGTACTCTTCCTGGAAAATCCAATGTACAGAGGAGTCTGGTAGGTTATGGTCCATGGGCTACAAAGAGTCGGACATGACTGAGCAACTTCACTTTCACTTTCAGGCATAAATGTGGGGAATGACAGATATACTCATGTCTCAATTGTAGTGATGATTTCACAAATGTATACATATGTCGACTTTTTCAAATTATTCAACTTTAGTATAAGCAGCTTATTATTTCACATCTATATTTCAGTAAATTTGTTTAAAAAGTGGAACATGAACAATAAATGCATATTTACTTTCCTACACCCACTCTTAGAAAATTCTTATAATAAACTAGAATTCTACTAAAAATGACAGTTAATATGCTCATTTTCTCAATAACCTCCTGTGATTTCCCAAAGCATTGAAAGTTGTTCAGTTCAGTTCAGTTTAGTCACTCAGTTGTGCCTGACTCTTTGCAACCTCATGAATTGCAGCACGCCAGGCCTCCCTGTCCATCACCAACTCCTGGAGTTCACTCAGATTCACATCCATCGAGTTAGCGATGCCATCCAGCCATCTCATCCTCTGTCATCCACTTCTCCTTCTGCCCCCAATCCCTCCCAGCATCAGAGACTTGTCCAATAAGTCAGCTTTTCGCATGAGGTAGCCAAAGTACTGGAGTTTCAGCTTTAGTATCATTCCTTCCAAAGAAATCCCAGGGCTAATCTCCTTCAGGGTGGACTGGTTGGATCTCCTTGCAGTCCAAGGGACTCTCACAAGTCTTCTCCAAAATCACAGTTCAATCATCAGTTCTTTGTGCTCAGCTTTCTTCACAGTCCAACTCTCACATCCATACATGACCAGTGGAAAAACCATAGCCTTGACTAGATGGACTTTGGTTGGTAAAATAATGTCTCTGCTTTTTAATATTCTATTTAGGGTAGTCATAACTTTCCTTCCAAGGAGTAAGCCTCTTTTAATTTCATGGCTGCAATCACCATCTGCAATCATTTTGGAGCCCCCCCAAAATAAAGTCTGACACTGTTTCCACTGTTTCCCCATCTATTTACCATGAAGTGATGGGACCACATGCCGTGATCTTTATTTTCTGAATGTTGAGCTTTAAGCCAACTTTTTCACTCTCCTCTTTCACTTTCATCAAGAGGCTCTTTAGTTGTTCTTTACTCTCTGCCATAAGGGTGGTGTCATCTGCATATCTGAGGTTATTGATATTTCTCCCGACAATCTTAGTTCCAGCTTGTGCTTCCTCCAGCCCCGCATTTCTCATGGTGTACACTGCATATAAGTTAAATAGGCAGGGTGACAATATACAGCCTTGACGTACTCCTTTTCCTATTTGGAGCCAGTCTGTTGTTCCATGTCCAGTTCTAACTGTTGTTTCCTGACCTGCATATAGGTTTCTCAAGAGGCAGGTCTGGTGGTCTGGTATTCCCATCTCTTTGAGAATTTTCCACAGTTTATTGTGATCCACACAGTTAAAGGCTTTGGTATAATCAATAAAGCAGAAATAGATGTTTTCTGGAACTCTCTTGCTTTTTTGATGATCCAGCTAATGTTGGCAATTTTATCCCTGGTTCCTCTGCTTTTTCTAAAACCAGCTTGGTCATCTGGAATTTTACGGTTCATGTATTGCTGAAGCCTGTCTTGGAGAATTTTGAGCATTACTTTACTATCATGTGAGATGAGTGCAATTGTGCAGTAGTTTGAGTGTTCTTTGCCATTGTTTTTCTTGGGATTGGAATGAAAACTGATCTTTTCCAGTCCTGTGGCCACTGCTGAGTTTTCCCAATTTGCTGGCATATTGAGTGCAGCACTTTCACAGCATCATCTTTCAGGATTTGAAATAGCTCCACTGGAATTCCATCACCTCCACTAGCTTTGTTCGTAGTGATGCTTTCTAAGGCCCACTTGACTCACATTCACACTTACTCTATAAAGAGATGCGTACATCTGATTCCAGCATCACATCTTCTATAGCAGTCATGTGCACGTTGAATCACTTCAGTCATGTCTGACACTTTGTGACCCTATGGACTGTAGTTTGCCAGGCTCCTGTGTCTGTGGGATTTTCTACTCAAGAATACTCAAGAAGTGCATTGCCGTTCCATGTCTAAGGGATCTTCCCAACCCAGGGATCAAACCCCATGTCTCCTACATTAGCAAGGAGACACCACCTGGAAAGTTGAACTCCCTGAACATTTACCCATTAAATTGCAGATCATTTAATAATAATAACACATTAATTTCATTTTTATAGTAATGTCAGGTGTTGCATATTGGTTTCTCAAGAAGAAAAAAAATCCTGCCTTGTGCTGGAATTTTAGGTTCAAGCTGTTTATTAAGTAATATTTTTGAAATACAAATTTGCAAGTAAAGAATGCAGCAAGACTGAACAGAGAGTAGTTCTGTAGTACAAATTGAAGGAAGGAGGAGAAAGGGACGACAAAGGATGAGATGGCTGGATGGTATCACCAACTCAATAGACGTGAGTATGAGCAAACTCCGGCAGATTGGAAGGACAGGGAAGCCTGGCATGCTGCAGTCCATGGAGTCGCAAAACATTGAAGATGACTGAGCAACTGAACAACAAGACTAAAGGTAACTTGGCCATGTACGTTCAAAAGTTCTGTAGCTAGGCTATCGCTCAGAGTTGGACCCACAGGCCAGGATATTCAGGCCTCTGTTAATCACTGTTTGTGAGCTACCATGGTATTCTCTATGGTTAAGAGCACTGCCCTATCTTTGAGTAGTGCCTTACACAGAGAATAAATAGTGCTTTCTTTGTGCCTGCCTCCTGGAGGAAGGGAAGCTTTGTGTTTCCAAAATCAGCTTAGATTTAGAGACATACTTTTGCATCTGATTGTATGTGCAAGTTTTATTCTACACTGGAAATGTCTGGAGCTGGTCCCAACTCAAGAACTTTTGACATCCATTGCCAGAAGTTTGCGATAGGTTGGGAGTCATATCTTTTCTTTTGCTGAGATGGTCTACCTCTGGGAACAGTTTAGAAAGATGGATTTTATGTTAGGTGAAAGTACTTGAATCAAAAAGCCTAGAGGTTTGTGAAAACAAAGTAACAGCAACCAAAAAAATACACATTGTTGCTGTCAACAGTAAAATTAGTCACATATACTTATAATTCCATGAGATTTGGGGATGTAAAAGACCCAATTTTTAAATCTTTGGTTGATAAAAGGGCAATTTCTAGGGATGTTTGTATGCAGGGGCTCCCAATCAATGTGAGATGCCTATTGATTAGTTGGTATAGAGAATTTATTTAAATTTTTAGATATCATTTGTGCTATATGCTCCATATAAAGAAATCAGCTTATTTACGATTGTTATCTGCAAATATAATGGTTTCTTTTTTGTTATGTATAAGAATTACACCCCAGCTGTACAATTTTGAGTTTAGTTCTCATCCTAGAAAAGGCAGTACTTAGAAGGCATTAAATGCAATGTAAGAATTTGTTTTTCTTTTGTTCTCTTTTTACCTTTTCTGGTAAAGATGACCAAAACAAAAATGTTACTAATGCAATTAAGTATTTGGACACCAACTAACAGTTTATGATGTCTGAATTTTTACTTAGCTTGTTGGTGGTATACTTAGATAAAATACCTCTGTGGAAGGATGTCAAATGTGTATGACTTTTCTTTAGTCAGGCATATTGGTTGTTGTGTCCTGGATATGTACAGAAAGCAAAGTGTTAGCAATGTCAAAGACTGCATCCAAATGCCAGTAAAGGCAGCAAAATATTTGGACACTATAGGTTTAGCAATAGTCTTGTTCTTGTTAAAGCTTTGGTAGTTTACAGTGCAGTGCCAACAGCAATGCCTTCCAGAAAACAATGCATGATACCAAACATCTGTAAATGTTATTTTCAGAACAATAATTTATCTCTAATATCATTCTATTGATATTAATAAAACATTTATTATAAACATTTGCTATAAAAAGACATGTTTCTATGAAAAAATAGATGATTCTAGGGCTGTGGCATAGAAAAATCAAACATGAACATGAAGCATCTTGCAGTGCAAGGAAGTAAGGAAGTAAAAGTGATTTGGGTATTTTATTTTATTTTAATTTGTAGTATAATTGGTTTACAGTGTTGTGTTAGTTTCTCCTGTACAACAATGTGAATCAGCTGCATGTGTATATATATGTATGAGCCAATTCATTGGAAAAGACCTTGATGCTGGGAAAGATTGAAGGTAGAAGGAGAAGAGAGCAATGAGGGATGAGATGGTTGGATAACATCACTGACTCAATAGACTTGAACGTGGGCAAACTCCAGGAGTTGGTGAGGGAAGGAAGCCTGCCCTGCTGCAGTCCATGAGGTTGCAAAGAGCTAGACACAACATAGCAGCTGAACAACAATAACAACAAGGAAATTCATATGAGTAATTAATAATAGTGCATCAACATTAGTTCATTAGATGTTCGTGGTAATTTTGTCTTACTAATGAACTAATATTGATGCACTATTATTATACATCAGTATGTATTATACACCATACAATAGTGTGGTGTGATGTTAATAGGAAGAGCTGGATATGGGAGATATCGAAACTCTGTACTAACTTGTAACTTCTCTATAAATCTCAAACTATTCTAAGATGAAACTTTATTTTTTAAAAAAGAACAAAACATAGGAATTATATTAAAACTGTAATTTCAAAATGTGCATGTGTGTGCTGTCTCAGAAGTTGTGTCTGATTCTTTGCAACCCTATGGACCAAGCTTGCCAGGCTCCTCAGTCCATGGATTTCTCCAGGCAAGAATACTGGAATGGGTGCCATGCTCTCTTCCAGAGGATTTTTCTAACCCAAGGATCCGACTTGCATTGGCAGGCAGGATCTTTACCACTAGCACCACCTATTTCAATATAGATAAAACAATTGTGTCCACCAATAAATTATTTTCTGTTTTACATTTATAAAACTATATTATACATTTTTCTCTTAAATATGTTCAATAAAAATTTAGTTTATTCAAAGAATAGATACCATCAATAGTAAACTAAGGAATAGTTGCATGCACATATGTTTTCTTTCTCTGTTTAAATGTGGTTTTACATTGATGAAAGAAATCAAATGGCACAAAGGATGGAGAAATATACCATGTTCATGGGTTAGAAGAATAAATGTAGTGAAAATGAATATATTACCCAAAGCAATCTATAGATTCAATGCAATCCTTATCTAGCTACCAATGGTATCTTTCACAGAACTAGGACAAATAATTTCACAATTTGTACAGAAACACACACAAAACAACCTTGAATAGTCAAAGCAATCCTGAGAAAGAAGATTGGAACTGGAAGAATCAACCTTCCTGACTTCAGCTATACTACAAACCTACAGTCATCAAGACAGTATATTACTGGCACAACAACAGAAATATAAATCAATGGATCAAAATAGCTTCAGCATTATTCTATCCATAATGCTTTCATGGATAGAAAGCATTAAGTCTGTGCACCTATGAACACCTTATCTTTGACAAAGAAGGCAAAAATATACAATGGAGAAAAGACAATCTCTTTAACAAATGGTTCTGGGAAAACTGGTCTGCCATGTGAAAAAGAATGAAACTAGAACACTTTCTAACACCATACACAAAAATAAACTCAAAATGGATTAAAGATCTAGACCTAAGACCAGAACCTATAAAACTTTTAGAGGAAAACATAGGCAGAAAACTTTCTGACATAATCACAGCAAGATCCTTTATAAGCCACCTCCCAGTGAAATGGAAATAAAAAATAAATAAATAAATAAATGGGATCTTATTAAACGTAAACTTTTTTGCACATCGAAGGAAAGGTGAAAAGGCAGGCTTCAGAATGGAAGAAAATAATAGGAAATGAAAGGACTGACAAGGAATCAATCTCCAAAATATACAAGCAGCTCATTCAGCTCAATACGAGGAAAACAAACAACACAACCAAAAAATGGGCCAAAGAACTAAATAGACATTTTTCCAAAGACACAGAGATGGCTAATAAACATATGAAAAGATGCTCAACATCACTCATTATTAGAGAAGTGCAAATCTAAATCACATTGAGGTATCATCCCATGCTGATCAGAATGGCCATCATCAAAAAGTCTATAAACAATAAATGCTGGAGAGATTGTAGAGAAAAAAGAACACTCTTACACTGTTGGTGGGAAGGAAAACTAGTACTGCCACTATGGAGAACAGTGTGGAGATTCCTTAGAAAACTCGGAATAAAACTGCCATATGACCCATCAATCCCACTGCTGG
>SJYC01058241.1:0-18498 GCA_006408675.1 Madoqua kirkii | reverse complement strand
GGACATTTTTAATATCATTTTACTGAATATTCCTGGGTTTTATATGACATCATAAATAGGAAAATAATGCAAAAATCATAAAAGTTACTTATTATCTATCTATGTCTGAAGTATAAAGCTGTCATTGGACAATGGTAATCAAATTAGTTAACTATTTGACAAAAGGTCACAAGGTTTTCAGCATCTTATATATGACCAACGAATAATAATTTGCATTAAGGTATTCCATATGAAGCTCTTGTTGAGATAGACAGATTGGTTAATAGATAATGAATAGGTAGGTAGGTCAGTAGGCACTAGAAACGTAGGTAAGAAGACAGATGGTTAAATAGATAAATGTGGAAGAAGAAACTGAAACAATATATTCTTTGATAATATTTTAGGAATTTAGTATTTAGGATTGTCAAATATTTAAATGTGTGAAAGCGATAAGAAAAAGCCAAGTCCTGGTGATTTTTTTTCCTCATATTTAGGCATTAGAGAACTGTTATCATTGAAAAGTGAAAGTATTAAAAAGACTATATAAGTACTGTAACTGGTAATGATAGCAATTACAGAGGCTTTTCTCTCAAGTCTTAGTTCTGCTAAGGATACTTTTTTCTCACATATTTGTTCTGCAATGTAGTGAATAGATATCCATCTATAAATGACCATTTTCCCATGACTGTGTCATTCCTTTTTTCACTGGACAAACAATACTGTCCTCATTGAAATAGCATTTCCTTATTAGTGAAATGGGTAGGTTTGGTATTTTCTCAGGGAATAACTAATATCCATTAAAAAAAAAAAAAAAACTAGGAAGGAATGTTCACCTTTCCTTGGGAATGATTACACAGATTGTCACAGTCAAGTCTGTGCTCTTGGGGCTTCCTAAAATATTGGTTGAAGTAATAGATTCTATTGATGTGTAATTTTCTCACACGATATGCTAGAGATTTCAAGAGTGAAACTGACTAATCTCTACTTGTTGTTCTGGAGGGTACTGATAGGATTTATGAGAAAAAATAAAAGAAAGAAAAGCAAACTTTAGAGAGGTGTAGAGTGCTTCCAAATAATTGTATTAAAACAGCAACTTGTCAGTCAAATGGCCTCTTTAGAAACCTGGGAAATCTTTTGGTCATTACCTTTTTTACTTTCAAGCTAAATCTAATAATTCACTTTTGCTTATCTCTTTCTTACTATCTTTATTTTTACAGTTCTACATGTCCAGCCTGAAGGTTTTTTTTTCTCCTCTTGACCTTGTAAACAAACCTACTTTTCCATCTCTCTTAAATATGTGGTTAAAACTTTGGTTTTGTTGTTTTACTAAGACTTTATTTTTTAATAATAAGATAATTAAAGAAAATTTGTGTATTAGATTCACAAATTGAGGGAGAGGTACAGAGATTTCCCATATATCCCCTGCTTTTACACATGCACAACCTCCCCCATTATCAACATCTCCCATCAGAGAAATACATTTATAGAAATTGATGAGCCTACATCAATATCACAATTACCCAAAATCTGTAATTTAAAATATGGTTCACTTTCAGTGCTGTAAATTCTATAGGTCTGGACAAATGTATAATGATATATGTCCATCATTGTGGTATCATACAGAGTATTTTTGGGCTTTAGGCACTAGTGGTAAAGAATATGCGTGCCAATGCAGGACATGTAAGATATATGGATTTTATCCCTGGGCTGGGAAGATTCCCTAAGGTAAAAAATGGTACCCAATTCCAGTATTCTTGCCTGGAAAATACCGTGGGCAGTGGACCTTGGCTGGCTATAGTCCATGGGGCCACAAAGAGTAGGACACTACTGAGCACAAGCACAGTGCAGAGTATTTTCACTGCCCTAAAATTCTCCCTGATTCATCTATTTATTCCTCCCTCCCACATATCCACCTGCAAATCCTGATCTTTTTACTGTCTTTTTACTATGTTTTACCTTTTCCAGACTATTATCTAGTTGAAATCATATAGTGCATAGCCTTTTAAGATTGACTTCTTTCTTAGTACTATGCATTTAAGGTTCCTCTATGTCTTTTCATGGCTTGATAGTGAATTTTACTGCAGAATTTTCCATTGTTTGGATGTACCACAGCTTATTTATTTATTCACTTAGTGAAGGACATCTTTGTTACTTCAAATTTTTTATAGTTATGAATAAAGCTACTGTAAATATACATGGCAGCTTTTTGTGTTAAGATAGAAGAAGTTTTCAATGTTTTGTGTAAATATAAAGAAGTATGATTGTTGAATCATATAGTAAGAGTATATTTACTTTTGTGGGCAACTACCAAACCATCTTTACAAGTGGCTGTACCACTTTACATTGCCATCAGCAGTAATCAGAGTTCACGTTCCTTTACATCATCACCAGAATTTGGTGTTGTTGCTGTTCTTGATTTTGATTTTTCTAATATGATTGTAGGTATATCTCCCTGTTTTAATTTGCATTTCCCTGATGACATGATGCAGAGCATCTTTTATACATTTATCTGATATCTGTGCCATCTCTTTTTGGTGAGTTATGTGAAAGTCCTTGGCCCATTAGTTAAATCAGTTTCCTTGTTTCTTGTTGTTCAGATGTAAGAGTTCTTTGTATATTTTAGAAAATAGTCCTTTATCATATGTGTTTTTTGCAAATATTTTCCCTAGTCTATGATTTAGTCTTCCCATTCACTCGATGTTCTCTTTCACAGAACTTTGGTTTGTAAATTTAATTAAATTTAGCTTATATTAATAAGTTATTTCTCTCATAGATAATGCCTTTTGTGTTGTATCTGAAAAGTCTTGGACATATATAAGGTAATTGAGGTTTTCTTCTGCGTTGTCTTCTAGGAGTTTTATAGTTTTGTGTTTTACACCTATATCTGTGATTCACTTTGAGTTAATTTTTGTGAAGGATGTAAGCTCTATGTATAAACATATATATATATATATATTTGCATATGAATGTTCAATTGCTCCAGCACCATTCATTGAAGATAGTCTTTGCTCCATAGTATTGCTTTTGCTCCTTTGTCAAAAATCTGTTGATTATATCTGTGGCTCTTTTTGGGCTCTCTATTCTGTTTCACTGATCAATTTTCTTTTCTTTCCCTAATTCCATGCTTTCTTTGTTTTGTTTGTTTTGTTTTAAATTAATTAATTTATTTTGATTGGAGGAAAATTACTTTACAATACTGTAATTGTTTTTGCCATACAGCGCATGAATCGGCCATAGGTATACATGGCCATAGGTACACACGGTCCCCCCCCATCCTGAACCCCTCTCCTACCTCCCTCCCCACCTTATCCTTTAAGGTTACTAGCTTTGTGTGCCCTGTTTTATGCTTTCTTGGTTACTGTAGCTTTATAGTAAATCTGGAAGTCAGTGTTGCTCTCAGTGAATTATTTTTTGTTGTTGTTGTGAGATAATTTGGAGACAAAGCAGAAAGGTTAAGAAAGTAAAGTAAGAGTTTATTTAGGCACGGATATGCTCTCAGAGGGAGAGTGGTCAGGCAGGTGAGGAGTTGCTGCACCGAGTTTCTTTGGTAAGCTAGTTATATGTCTGTGTTTCTCACTCAGTTGTGTCTGATTCTTTGGGACCCCATGGATTGTAGCCTGCCAGGCTCCTCTGTCCATGGAATTCTCTAGGCAAGAATACTGGAATGGGTTGCCATTCCCTCCTCCAGGGGATCTTCAAAACCCAGGGATCAAACATGGGTCTCCTGCACTGCAGGCAGATTCTTTTCCTCTGAGCCACCAGGGAAGACCAAGCTGGTTATGAAGGCAAATAAATGAAAGTGTGGAATATTCACTGGCGAAAGAGAAGTTTTGGGGTCATATTCCCTGATTTTCATACCAACTCCATTTCCCTAAGGAAAGGTGGGATTTTTTTGCTTATTCAGCTTAGATCAGAAGTATCAGGTGTTGGTGCATGCTGGGTACTTTTTATCTGTAAGGCTAATTTTATTGTAATGAGAGCAAAATGAGCAATATGTTGTATTCAGTCACAAGAGATACTCATTTTTTCCCACTTTTCTTTGTCTATACTACCCAGAAGACACTTATCACCCAAAATGTGTGGTTTCCTGTCAGTTCTAGAGGTTCCTGCTTTCCTTTGCCTATGAATCCCTGCTGTTTACAAGATGTGGGATTTCCTGCCACCCAGCCCTTGCCTCCATTTCTCTGCTCATACCTAGCTACCTGCTTGCTCTAACAGGGTCAGTCTTCCAGCTTTGTTCTTCTTCAGTATTTTATTGGCTATTTTAGTGCTTTTAACTCTTCATATATACTGTAGAATCAGTTTGTACATATCAAAAAAATAACTTGCTATTATTTTGATTGTGATTGCATTAAATTTCTAATCAAGATGGGAATAACTTGAAGAGGAAAAGTTAAAATTTTACATAACCTCCTACTCCTTCTGCCTCTTAACTTAGCTTGCTTCTTGCAAAGTTTGGATCACATAGGTCACATAGTCTCAGAAAGCGGGAACTTAAAATAGTAGGAGAAGGAAATGGCAACCTACTCCAGTGTTCTTACCTGGAAAATCCCATAGACAGAGGAGCCTGGTAGGCTAAAGTCTATGGGGTCAGAAAGAGTCGGACACGACTGAGTGGCTTCACTTTATCTTTATCATAATACTAGGAACTAGAGCTTATCTCACTCACCCTTGCCCTGTTCTTTGCAACTACCCAGCCCTTGCAAACCTGCTTAATCATGCCTGTCCATGTAAAGGTCAGGCATCCCTCTCCCCATCTTGACCGCTATTCTCTTGCACATTGAAACCCCTTAGTTTAAACCAGCTTATTTCCCACTATAGTCTGTCTATAAAAACCCTGTAACCCCTTTGTTCGGGCCTCAGAACTTGGAGCGTTAAGTCCTCTGGGTCTGTCAGGGTAATATATCTGAGTTCTCCAACTCTCCAAGTGTGGTGCTTGGCTTACAATTACTAGTTTCTGCAACAAACTGACATCATAACAGTATAGACAATATTGAGTTTTCCTATATATGGATATGAACTATCTCTTCATTTATTTAGTTTTTCTTTCATTTAGTTGATCAGTGTTTTATAGTTTTTCTTATATAGATCTTGTACATATTTTGTTAGATTTATACCTATTGTACTTTTTTAGTACTAATGTTGGAGAAGGCAATGGCAACCCACTCTAGTGTCCTTGCCTGGAGAATCTCAAAGATGGGGGAGCCTGGTGGGCTGCCATCTATGGGATCCCACAGAGTTGGACATGACTGAAGAAACTTAGCAGCAGCAGCTGCAGCAGTACTAATATTAATGCTATTGGGCTTTTAATTTCAAATTCTACTTGTTCATTGCTGATGTGTAAGAAAGTAATTGATTTTTATGTATTAATTTTGTATCCTCCAACTCTGCTGGTTAGTTTTAAGCTTTATGGGTCAGTTCTTTCAGATTTTTGGCACAGATGATCATGTCATCTACAAAAATAATTATATCTCTTCCTTCCCAATCAGTATATATTTTACTTTCTTTTCTTATTTATACTAACTAGAATGTCTATAGTACAAAAGTGAAACAGAGTGATGAGAGATGACATCTTTGCCTTATTCTAATCTTGGTGCTTATTCTAATCTTGGAAGGAAAGCAATATTTCTTACCATTAAGTATGATGTTCAGTCAGTCAGTCAGTTCAGTCACTCAGTCGTGTCTGACACCTTGTGACCCCATATTTTGCAGCATGCCAGGCTTACCTGTCCATCATCAACTCCTAGAGCTTGCTCAAACTCATGTCCATTGAGTTGGTGATGCCATCCAATCATCCCATCCTCTGTGATTTCCTTCTTCTCCTGCCTTTACTCTTTCCCAACATCATAGTTTTTTCTAATGAGTCAGCTCCTCACATCAGGTGGCCGCAGTATTGGAGCTTCAGCATCAGCATCAGTCCTTCCAATGAATGTTCAGGACTGATTTCCTTTAGGATTGACTGGTTGGATCTCCTTGCAGTCCAAGGATCTCTCAAGAGTCTAGTCCAACACCACAGTTCAAAAGTATCAATTCTTTAGCACTCAGCTTTCTTTATAGTCCAACTCTCACATCCATATACGACTACTGGAAAAACCATAGCTTTGAAAATGGACTTTTGTCAGCAAAGTAATGTCTGTGCTTTTTAATATGCTTTCTAGGTTAGTCATAGCTTTTCTTCCAAAGAGAAATTGTCTTTTACCTTTATGGCTGTAGTCACCATCTGCAGTGATTCTGGAACCCAAGAAAATAAAATCTGTCACTGTTTCCACTGTTTCCCCAGCTATTTTCCATGAAGTGATGGGACTGGATGCCATGATTTTAGTTTTTTAAATGTTGAGTTTTAAGCCAGCTTTTACAATCTGCTCTTTTACTGTCCCTAAGAGGCTCTTTGGTTCCTCTTCACTTTCTGCCACAAGGATAGCCTCATCTGTATATCTGAGGTTATTGATATTTCTTCTGGCAATATTTATTCCAGTTTAATGTTAGCTGTACAATTTTTATATTCTTCATCAAGTTGAGAATGTTTGGCTCTATTCCTTGTTTTCTGGGAGTTTCTATCATAAATGGTGAATGGATTTTGTAAAATACTTTCTCTGCCTCTATTGATATGATCATGTGGTTTTGCTTTATTAGGCTATTGGTGAATTACATTAACTGATTTTTGAATGCCCAATCTTCCTTGTTTAGCAGGAATAAATCCCACTTGTTCGCAGTATATAATTCTTTTTATACATTGTTGCCTTCAACTTCCTAATATTTTATTGTGGACTTTTGCATTAATATCTATTAGGGATTTTGATCTATAGTATAAATCTTCTTTTCTAGTATATGTATTCTATAAATTTATGTTATAAATTGTATGATATAAATTACCCTCCAATTATAGTTTTTGCTGCATCCCACAAATTTCATAAGTTGTTTTTTAATTTTAGGAAAGAATGTTGTAAATTTTTTCTCCAGATTTCTCCTTTGGTCCACATATTGTTTTAAGTGTGTTGGTTAATTGCTATGTATTTTGATATTTTCTGGTTGTCTTTCTATTATTGACTTCTAGTTAAATTTCACTGTGATCTGAGAATGGACATTCTATGATTTATATTATTAAAATTTTTGAGGTGTGTTTAAAATGAGAATATGGTCTATATTGATGAATTTTCCATGAGCTTGAAAAGAATGTGTATGCTGCTGTTGTTGGCAGATTAAGTCTATAAATGTCAATTATATCCAGTTGATTGATGATTTTGTTGAGTTCAGCTATGTCCTTACTCCTATTCTGCCTGCTTCATCTGTCCACTTCTGAGAGAAGGTTTTTACATCTACAACATGATAGTGGATTCACCTATTTCTCTTTCTAGTTCTATCAGACTTTGCCTCTCATAGTTTGATGCTCTGTGTTAGGTGTATAAATATTAAGGATTGTAATACTTTCCTGGGAAAATAACCCCTTTATCATTACATAATGCCCTTATTTATGCACAGTAACTTTATTTGCTTTGAAATCTGCTCCATCTGAAATTAATATAGCTTCTTCTGCTTTCTTTGATTAGTATTACTATATTTTCCTACAACCATTTACTTCAAATCTATATATGTTTTAATATATATTTAAAATGAGTTTTTTGAAGACATTAGATAATTGGGTCTTGTTTTGTGGTTCAGTCTGCCAATCTTTATCATTTAGTTGATGCATATGGACCATTGATATTCAGAGATGTATTTGAACTCATATCTACCATCTTTGTTACTGTTTTGAATTTAAAGTTCTCCTTCTTTTCCCCTACTTTGCCTTCCCCTCTTTGTATGCCTTTTGTAGTTTTGGATGAGTTTTTACATGATTACATATTTCCTCTTTTCTTAGCATATAGGTTATACTTCTCTTTTTTGGTATTTTTATGGTTGTTCCAGGGTAACCATAAATATTGCAATAGGTATTCACATATAGTTTAAGTCCATTTTCAACTGATAGTATGCCACTTCATGGGTAGTGTGAGTACCTAGTAATAACAATTATTATTTCTTCCCTCCCAATAATTCTCCAGTTTAAGGTTAACAAATATGATATTTTTGTATCTAAATATTTATTGTAAGCTTTCAATTATGTTTAAATTCTGAACTATGTTTCCATAAAGACAGAGGCACATTGGTTTGTATTTCACAGGAAATAATTTATCTTTAGGTCACAAATATGAATGAATATATTTTGCCAGTGTTATAAAGATGATTTCAAACCCTAGCTAATTTCTTTCTCAAATTGCAACCGTTTGTTTAATCTTTAATGAAAATAGAGACCAAAAACAAATGCTTAAACATATCACTATGTGAGATTCTGATGACTAAGAAATCCCTGAAAGAGCAGTGAAACATGATTATTGGAAAGCTCAGAACACTAGCAAAGTTTACTTGCAAAGATTTTACAGAAGGCCACAAATTGTGTTTCCTAAGAGGAACTAGGAAGTATACATGTCATTTAGTAATGCATTGAAATTGTCTTATCTAGGGTGTGTATTGCACAAAAACTCCAAGTCTGTTATCTATCATAGCATGGCCCTGCACTCCGCCTCATAGACAGTCACTAAGTCATACTGACCTTTGTCCTTTCATAATTTGTTGGCAGCCGGTGTCTCCATACAGGTTCTTAGGGACATTAATTCACCTCAGTTGTTAAACTTCTTCAAAGGACTCAATGCAACTTTGCATTTTTATCCATGTAGTTTTGTACAAACTAATCAGAATCTATGACTTTATGGTTAATTAAAATGTGACCTGAGAAAGCTTCATGAAATTCAAAGGCATTTATCATTTATTGTTAATCCTAACTTTTCTAGCACTTTTAGAGTAGCATATGTTGGTTCAAGTGAAAGCTGATCTTTGGAAGCCTGAAACAAATATACAAAATCCCTCATATGTGCCTTCGGCTTACAACCCGTGATCAGAGTTTTTTTCCCTGAGCATTGCAGATGCACCATCAGTTAGGAAAGAAGAATTTGCAGTCACTATGCCATAGGGCTTGATAAATACAGGTTTTAGCTTCACTATCTACTTCAGAAAGGACAAAGGCCACTATCTTTGGTAACTATATCTTTTGCTGGTATTTTGAAGATATACAACATCAGAAAGGAGTCCTTCATCCTGGGCCTTCTCAGCTAGACTGTGCAAATGCAGTGCATACTCACTCTATTGCAGTTGAGAAACAGCAAGGCAGATGCAAGTCAGTCTGTAGAGCGATGCATGGTCATACTCAGTTGATCCGATTAAAGATAGTCACTGACCTAAAATCTTGGCCTTTTTGAGATCGAGAATGAGTTTCCTCAAATGACAGGTAGATACATAGGCTATTAACTCTATATCACCTGCCACAACCACATTGCTGGCTAGAAGTAATCAAGCCAACACTTGTAGTCCTGGTTTGGTTAGCAAAGATGCAAGCCATGGGGACAGATCACAGGAGACTTGTCAGAGAGGTCAGCTTCAAGGGACAGACTCTCTAGCTACATTGTTTTTACTTCCTGTAAAACTATGCCAAAGAGGATGTAACCAACAATTTCCTTTGAGACCTTGGTTTGATGTGACAAATCTGAGTCAAATCACATGGCATCAGGTCTTTATATGAAGTGCCTGACAGCAAAAAGGAAGTGTGACATTATCTACCATATCCTTTATATAGGGTTTAGCCAAGGTCTTCTTTAATTTTTTCTGGGCAGCTTTTAGCTGGTAGGAACAGCTCAGAGATCTCAAGAAAATCTGCCTACCCATTTTGCTGAACTTGAAAGATTTTTTCCAAGTTAATGTCAAGATGGAAGTCATGCTGCAGTGGTCCCCACCTTAGCTTGGGCTCCAGTTGTGAGCAGCATTTGGCCTCAAGTTTCTGGGGTGAGAGGGATCTAGGGTTGGATCTAGTCTAGAAAGAACCCCTCTTGCAGGCCATCAGACTCCAGAGGTGTAACTGAGTCCCGACTGCCTATCACCTGGCTAGATGACTGACATCTGACCTCATGATAGGCCTTCTTTCTTTCAGTAAAGGAAGAGTTCTTTCTGCCCTATTAGCCAAAGTGAAGGGTACCATTAAGGGACCTGCAGTAAATCAGCATGGGGTTGGCGGAGTGGGAGGTGGGCAGGTAGGCTTGGGTTAGTCAGGAAGTATGTTGAGGACCTGGCTAGTGCTAGCCTGAGGCTGAGTAGGATGTTCCAGAGCCTGGGCAGAAGTCCTGCAGAGGCTAAGGCAGCATCTGAGCCTTATCTTTTGCCAAAAAAAAAACCTTCAAAAAACATTCCTTGCATGATAAGTGTCCTGGTAACAAATTCCCTCAGTTTTTATTTATCTGAGAAAATCTATTTTTTCCTTCACTTTTGAAAGATAACTTTACAGGTTATAGAGTTCTATGCTGTTAGATTTTTTCTTCTCAGCCTTTTTTTATACCCTAAACTGGTCTTTTAACTCACCAGGTATCACGAGTAAGGCTGAAATGAAATATTAGTGCAACATATAAATCTTCTCCAAGTCTTCAAATTCCTCATGCTCAGCTTTTCTTCTTACAAAAATAAAAGGAATTGGAAAATTAACTTTTAAATCAATATTTCTAATTATATATATACCCTCTTTTGAGATAAGTCCGCAAGTCAGATACTCAGGGCTGAAAAGTTCTTGCTCTCTGTCAGAAAGGAGCAAAATATCTTTTCTACCTTTCGAAAGCAGAAATGAATTTTATAGTTTCATATAAAGATTCAAAGTGTTACCTTTTTTCCTCTGCATTCTTGCTTCTTTTTCTTCTTCTCCTTGACTCGTGATGACAAGGAATGTGCATCTCAGAAGTGGAAGTTTGTCTCCCCTGGTAGCTAGTCCTCAGCTTGTCCTCCACAACCTCTCCTTCCTCCAGTGTCTGAGTTAACCAACCCCTTACCCTGGTGCCTGGGGTGAGAGTGAGGGTAAGGGCGGGGATAAGAGGACAGAAGATAATGAAGGTTAGAAATAGTTTTACTGCAGCTACCATCAATGAGACTAGAGATCTAAGAACTTATGTACCATATGTAGAAATCTCTGAACACTTTAAATATTCCACTTTATTCTAGCATGGTTACTGAGAAGTTGGTGGCAGTTTTTATCTTTGTTCCTCTTTGAGTAATGTGGTTTCTCCACCCCAATCCCTTGCTTCTTTCAGAATTTATTTTCCTTTCCCTTTAATTTTCTGTAGTTTCAAAAAGATATGCCTAGCTTAAGGTGTTTTGTCTGTTTTGTTGTTGTTGTTGTTGGTGGTGGTGGTGGTGGTGGTATCATTTATCCTACTTGGTTTTCTCTGATATTCCTGAATCTGTAGTTTGGTGTCTGATATAAATTTGGGGAAATTTTCAGTCATTATATTTTTTCTATCTCTTTCTAGCTTTGTCTTAGGTTTTGGTTAAATAATTTCCCCAAAGGATGAGCCTTCTCAAAAACTGAGGGTTGCTGGAGTATTTAAAAATCATTCCATTTCCACTGCCCCTTCCTGAAGCCCAAGGGCATTTTTCTCTAATATTTAATCTGAGAACCTGGATGAATTCCTCTTAGGAAATCCTGTGATTTAGAGTGACAGGCATCTGCAGCTGAGTTCCTCTTGAGTTTTTATTTCTTTTACCTCTCCGACTTGTCCACTCGGAGTCTCCAGCAGCTCTTCAATCAAAGCCCAGATTTACTATTTGCCCCTTCCCATTTCTAGTGGTGATTTCTACATGGGATCTCTGCTCAGGTCAGGCATCACTCTATTTTATCTTTGTCTCCAATCCTAGGGACAGTTGTTTGCCCTGTGTCTTCCCCTCTCTAGGGAACCAAATAAAATTATTGATTTTTCACTCTTTTCAAATTTTTGTCACTAGGATAGGATGGTGACTTAAGATCTTTATATCAGAACTGGAAACCAAACCCTAAACATGTCACTTTAACATATAATTAACATGATTTAATGCCTGTCCAATAAGATCTACATGCCTCCCTTGTTAAATAGTGTGGCCCTGCACCAATATTTCCTCAAGTCATTCTGGACCACTTGATCTTCCTGTTTTCTCACAAGGAAGTAGAAAACACTAGAAGAAATTGGTACAGGCATACCTCAGAGATATTGTGATTTTTGCTCTAGGCCACTGCAATGAAGCAAATATCGCAATACAGGGAATCATTAGAAATTTTGGTTTCTCAGTGCATATGAAAATTGTTTTTTTTCAGTCTATTCAGTAATGAGAGACTACAGCCCCTCCCTGTCCTTCACCATCTCTTGGAGTTTGCTCAAACTCATGTCCTTTGAGTAAGTTAGGCAATCCAACCATCTCATCCTCTGTCATCCCCTTTTTTCCCTGTCTTCAGTCTTTCCTGGCATTAGGATCTTTACCAGTGAGTCTGTTCTCTGCATCAGGTGGCCAAAGTATTGAAGCTTCAGCTTCAGCATCAGTCCTTCCAATGAATATTCAGGGTTGATTTCCTTTAGAATTGACTGGTTTGATCTCCTTGCAATCCAAGAGACTCTCAAGAGTCTTTTTCAGCACCACAGTCTAAAAGAATCAATTGTTCGGCACTCAGATTTCCTTAAGGTCCAGCTCTCACATCCATATCTAACTATTGGAAAAACCATACTTTTAACTAGTTGGAGCTTTGTTAGCAAAGTGATGCCTCTCTCTCTCTTTTTAATAAGCTTTCTAGGTTTGTCATAGCTTTTCTTCCAAGGAACAGGTGTCTTTTAATTTGGGGGCTGCAATCAGCATCTACAGTGATTTTGGAGCCCCCAAAATAAAGTCTGTTGCTATTCCCATTGTTTTCCCATCTATTTGCAATGAAGTGATAGGACCCAATGCCATGATCTTTGTTTTTTGAAAGTTGAGTTTTAAGCCATTTTTTTCACTCTCCTCTTTCACCTTAATCAAGAGACTCTTTGGTTCCTTTTCACTTTCTATCATAAGAGTGGTGTCATCTGCATATCTGAGGTTAATGATATTTCCCCCAGTGATCTTGATTCCAGATTGTGCTTCACCCATCCTAGCATTTCATCTGATGTATTCTGCACATAAGTAAGCAGAATGACAATATACAACTTGACATACTCCTTTACCAGTTTTTGAACCATTGCATCATTCCATGTCTGGTTCTAACTGTTGCTTCTTGACCTACATACAGGTTTCTAAGGAGGCAAGTAAGGTGGTCTGGTATTCCCACCTCTTTAAGAATTTTCCACAGTTTGTTGTGATCCGCAGTTTGTGATCCTACATAACATTGCTCACCCAAGACGGATGGGTCACGGTGAAGAGTTCTCACAAAAAGTGGTCCCCTAGAGAATGGAATGGCAAATCACTTCAGTATTCTTGCCTTGAGAACCCCATGAATGTACAAAAAGGCAAAAAGATAGGACACTGAAAGATGAACTCCCCAGGTTGCTAGATGTCAAAGATGCTACTGGAGATCAATAGAGAAATAACTCCAGAAAGAAGGATGAGATGAAGCCAAAGGAAAAGCAGAAGCCAGCTGTGGATGTGACTGGTGATGGAAGCAAGGTCTAATGCTGTAAAGAGCAATATTGCATAGGAACCTGGAATGTTACATCCATGAATCAAGTCAAATTGGAAGTAGTCAAACAGGAGATGGCAAGAGTGAATGTCAACATTTTAGGAATCAGCGAACTAAAATGGACTGGAATGGGTGAATTTAACTCAGATGACCATTATATCTACTACTGTGAGCAAGAATCCCTAAGAAGAAACGGAGTAGCCATCGTAGTCAACAAAAGATCTGAAATGCAGTACTTGGATGCAATCTCAAAAATGACAGAATGATCTCTCTTCATTTCCAAGGCAAACCAATCAATACCACAGTAATCCAAGTCTATATCCCGACCAGTAATGCTGAAGAAGCTGAAGTTGAATGGCCCTATGAAGACCTACAAGAACTAACAACTAAAAAAGATGTCCTCTTCACTATAGGGGACTAGAGTGCAAAAGTAGGAATTCAAGAAACCCCTGGAGTAACAGGCAAATTTGGCCTTGAAGTACAGAATGAAATAAGGCAAAGGCTAATAGAGTTTTGCCAAGAGAATGCACTGGTCATAGCAAGCACCCTCCTCTAACTACACAAGAGAAAACTCTACACATGGACATCACCATATGATCATCATCACAATCAGATTGATTATATTCTTTGCAGCCAAAGATGGAGAAGCTTTAAACAGTCAGCAGAAACAAGACCAGGAGCTGACTGTGGCTCAGATCATGAACTCCTTATTGCCAAATTCATATTTACATTGAAGAAAGTAGGGAAAACCATTAGACCATTCAGGTATGACCTAAATCAAATCCCTTATGATTATGCAGTGGAAGTGAGAAATGGATTTAAGAGGCTGGATCTGCTAGACAGAGTGCCTGATGAACTATGGATAGAGGTTTGTGGCATTGTACATGAGACAGGGGTCAAAAGCATCACCAAGAAGAAGGAAAATGGCTGTCTTAAAAGAGCATAGAAATAGCTAAGAAAAGAGACGTGAAAGACAAAGGAGAAAATGAAAGATATAGCAGATGAATGGATAAAAAAGCTGTGGTACATATACACAATGGAGTATTACTCAGCCCTTAAAAAGAATACATTTGAATCAGTTCTAATGAGATGGATGAAACTGGAGCCGATTATACAGAGTGAAGTAAGCCAGAAAGAAAAACACCAATACAGTATACTGACACATATATATAAAATTTAGAAAATAGTAATGATGACCCTGTATGCGAGACAAAAAAAAGAGACACGGGGGTATAGAACAGACTTTCGGCCTCTGAGGGAGAGGGAGAGGGTGGGATGCTTTGGGAGAATGGCATTGAAACATGTACACTATCATATAAGAAACGAAGCACCAGTCTATGTTCAATACAGGATACAGGATGCTTGGGGCTGGTGCATGGGGATGATCCAGAGAGATGATATAGGGTGGGAAGTGGGCAGGGGCTTCAGCATTGGGAGATCGTGTACACCTGTGGCTGATTCATGTCAATGTATGGCAAACATAGAATAAAGTAATACAAAAAAAGAAAGTGGAAAGAAAAAAAAGAATAGCAAGAGGAGATAAGAAAGCCTTCCTCAGTGATCAGTGCAAAGAAATAGAGGAAAAGAGTAGAATGGGAAAAACTAGAGATCTCTTCAAGAAAATTAGAGATATCAAGGGAACATTTCATGCAATGGCTCGATAAAGGACAGAAATGGTATGGACCTAATAGAAGCAGAAGATATTAAGAAGAGATGGTAAGAATACATAGTAGAACTGTACAAAAAAGATCTTCATTACCCAGATATTCACAATGGTGTGATCACTCACCTAGAGCCTGACATCCTGGAATGTGAAGTCAAGTAAGCCTTAGGAAGCATCTCTTCAAACAAATCTGGTGGAGGTGATGGAATTCCAGTTGAGCTGTTTCAAATCCTAAAAGATGATGCTGTGAAAGTGTTGCACGCAATAGGCCAGAAAATTTGGAAAACTCAGCAGTGGCCACAGGACAAAAATATTTCAGTTTTCATTCCAGTCCCAAAGGAAGACAATGCCAAAGTATCATCAAACTACCACACAGTTGCACTCATCTCACATGGTAGTAAAGTAATGCTTAAAATTCTCCAAGCCAGGCTTCAGCCATACGTGAACCATGAACTCCCTGATGTTCAAGCTGGTTTTATAAAATGTAGAGGAGACAGAGATCAAAATGCCAACATCTGCTGGATCATGAAAAAAGCAAGAGAGTTCCAGAAAAACATCTATTTCTGCTTTGTTGACTATGCCAAAGCCTTTGACTGTGTGGATCACAATAAACTGCGGAAAATTCTGAAAGAGATGGGAATGCCAGGCCACCTGACCTACCTTTTGAGAAATCTGTATGCAGGTCAGGAAGCAACAGTTAGAACTGAACATGAAACAACAGACTAGTTCCAAATAGAAAAAGGAGTATGTCAAGGCTGAATATTGTCACCCTGCTTATTTAACTTATATGCAGAGTACATCATGAGAAACACTGTGCTGGATGAAATACAAACTGGAATCAAGATTGCCGGGAGAAGTATCAATAACTCACATATGCAGACGACACCACCCTTATGACAGAAAGTGAAGAGCTAAAGAGCCTCTTGATGAAAGTGAAAGAGCAGAGTGAAAAAGTTGGCTTAATGCTCAACATTTATAAAATTAAAATCATGGCATCTGGTCCCATCACTCCATAGCAAATAGATGGGGAAACAGTGGAAACAGTGACAGACTTAATTTGGGGGGCTCCAAAATCACTGCAAATGGTAACTGCAGCCATGAAATTAAAAGATACTTATTCCTTGGGAGGAAAATTATTACCAACCTGGAAAGCATATTAAAAAGCAGGGACATTGCCAGCAAAGGTCTATCTAGTCAAGGCTGTTTTTACCAGTAGTCATGTATGGATGTTAGAGTTGGAGTATAAAGAAAGCTGAGTGCTGATGATTGATTCTTTTGAAGTCTGGTGTTTGAGAAGACTCTTGCGAGTCCCTTGGACTGCAAGGAGATTCAACAGTCTATAGTAAAGGAAATCAGTATTGAATATTCTTTGGAAGGACTGGTGTTGAAGCTGAAAATAGTTTGGCCACCTAATGTGAAGAACTGACTCATTTGAATAGACCCTGATGCTGAAGAAGTTTGAAGGTGGGAGGAAAAGGGGATGACAGAGGATGAGATGGTTAGATGGTATCACTAACTCGGTGAACAACTCTGGAAGCTGTCCATGAGGTCAGAAAGAGTTGCACACAACTGAACAACTGCACTGAACTGAACGGTTTGTGGTGGGCCACTCAATCAAATGCTCTGGCATAGTCAGTGAAGCAGAAATATAATTTTTTTCTGGAATTCTCTTGCTTTTTCTGTGATCCAATGGATGCTGTCAATTTGATCTCTGGTTCATCTGCCTTTTCTAAATCCAACTTCCTTATTGCATTCCCTAAGTGTACAGTAGCATGTTTAAAAAGCAATATACATACCTTAATTAAAAAATAGTTTATTGCTAAAAAATACTAACCATCATCTGATAACACAGAATTGCCACAAAACTTCACTTTATAAAAAAAATGTAATATCTGCAAAGTGTATAAAATGATGGGCAATAAAAGATTTGACTGTATTTAGGAATCTTCTTTCTGCACATCCAGTTGTAACATAACAACTGTTTATTATATTCTCCACATTTACTGTCTGCCTAGAAGCTGAGTGCATAGGTATCTCATTTTTCCAGAAACTCTCTGCTAAATACCTTAGTGTAGTGTTGTTGGGGAGACTGTAGCAATGTGGTAGGGAGAGGAAGATTCTGATAGTGTCACAGAGCAGGAAAGTTAAACTATTCTTGTATTATAAACCCTTGTATTTGACTCCCAGCTCTCAGCCTCTAAAATACAGATCAAATTAATAACAATACTTTTCATCCTTCTTTCTTTATCTTTTCTAATAGCTTAGGAATAGACTTTTGAATATTAAAAGGTTGAACTGCTTCTCCACTGGGAACAAGATAAAGGAGAGAAGAGAAAAAGTCTGAGTTTGATTGTGAAGTCAAACATAATGATTCTGTGATTTTGCAAAGGTTGAAACCCACATTATCCATTCAACAAAACCTAAGAATTCTGTCACCATGCCTCTATCCTCGTCCCAAAGTGTGATAAAGACTGGTTAGTATTTGGTACCAGTTACTGAAGAAACCATTTTCTGTTAAAGAATAGATACATATTTTAGTTTGTCTACTTATAAAAATGTCACATTGATAGTGAGTATATGTAATGTCACTATATATTATGAGAACAGTCATTCAGTTTCAGTGTTTTAGAATATTGTTTTGCTTTGTGAAAGTTTAAATTTTAATACAATTTTATTTACATATTTTTGTCTCTTTTTCTTCTATATTAAACACTAGTGTTCTGCTTTATTGATGTGTAATAAGTAATACTAGTCCACTGCTCTCAACAATCACCAGCGTCCTCTGTCCAGTATTTTACTGGACTTCGGAGATCATTTCATGCATTTACCACCCTCTGCGCTATTCAGCAAAATGTCGTGACAACATTCTTAGGGCATTTAGAGACCTAAAACATCCTACGTGGTATTTTTCACACTGATTGATTTGGGATCTATAACTGCTCTCAAATGAATAAAAAGCAAGAAAGTAATTTTGCTCTATCAAATAACTGTCAATGAAAATGATCATTGTATTTTCTTATAGGAAAAGAGAGGAGGTCTAGGGGATTTTTCAGTGATGTTTATTTAATTAATCCTTTGTGAAGAAGTGAAGTGAAGAAGTTGCTCAGTCGTGTCTGACTCTTTGTGAACTTAAATGTAAAAATGTATATACATATGTATGATGTTTGTCTACAAGAATATGATCATTATTTTAGAAAATAGAAATTATACTACTTATTTACATTTGTACATTATAAATTTTACTCAAGTAAATATATGAACATTTTAATATTTTTTATTAAAATTCTTACATTACAGCTTTTAGTGTAAAATTGTGTCAATTTTATTAAACCAG
>SJYC01058235.1:0-28220 GCA_006408675.1 Madoqua kirkii | reverse complement strand
TTTCTTGGTATCTCTAATTTTCTTGAAGTGATCACTAGTCTTTCCCATTCTGTTGTTTTCCTCTCTATCTTTGCAGGGGCAGCAGCCGAGAGTGCCAGGCTGCAATGGCCCAGGAGCAGCTGAGAGGAACTACCCCACATTCAAGGCCAGGGGTGGTGGCCGGGAGGAGCTACGCCATGCCCAAGGAGCAATGGCTGTGGGGGCACAGGAGCGACAAGAGGAGCTATGCCACGTTCAAGGTCAGGAGGAGCGGCAGTGAGGAGATACCCCTCATCCAAGGTAAGGAGCAGTGGCTGCGTTTTGCTGGAGCAGCTGTGAAGAGATACCCCACGTCCAAGGTAAGAGAAACCCAAATAAGATGGTAGGCAAGAGGGCATCAGAGGGCAGACACACTGAAACCATAATCACAAAAACTAGTCAATCTAATCACATGGACCACAGCCTTGTCTAACTCAATGAAACTAAGCCATGCCATGTGGGGCCACCCAAGATGAGTGGGTCATGGTGGAGAGGTCTGACAGAATGTGGCCCACTAGAGAAGGGAATGGCAAACCACTTCAGCATTCTTGCTTTGAGAACCCCATGAACAGTATGAAAAGGCAAAAAGATAGGACACTGAAAGGTGAACTCCCCAGGTCAGTAAGTGTATCTTGATATCAGGTGGGAATCTGCTCTTAATAATAGATAACTGCAAACTTCTGAAAAAAAAAAAAAAAGACAAGTTATCAAAAGTTTTGTTCTCAGGAGAACATAGCATACTGTCTTATTGCCAGGTATTGCTCAATTATTATTTTTAAATTGTATAAACTTGTTCTTCAGATGTTTCTATTCACTTGGGCTTGGAACATCATAAACAGTTATCAATTATTGCCCTGTCCATTCGTGGCACAAAATATATTTACTTTTTCTGGATTGAGAAACTGCTTTTCCGCTTCTATCTTAGCATAAAAGTATATCTTGAATAACAGGCTTATTTAATGATGTAAGTCAGAAGACTTTACATGGGTGAGTGACAATGGTATAGGAACTTAAAATGAATACATCCATTTATGATCTAACAGATTTTGCTTATCTTGAATTTGAGAAAAATTAAGACCCACATATTCTATCATATTTAAAAAGTAACACAAAACTGGCATATATTTCATTATTCTTAGCATTTTTTCTGAGTCAATTCCAGCTCTAGTGAGGATAAGATAAAATTCAGTTTCTTTTGTAAATATTAAATTAAGTAGTTTGAGAATAGGACTCCTGCTTCAATTAATATTAGACTGGGTAATGTAGAACAGCCCCCCTTTTGAGAAATATTGAGAGCATAGGAGAACTACTAAGATAGTGAAGAATTGTGAGGCAAAGATACAAGAAAAGAAAGAAATACCAGAGAGTTATGCTCAGCATTTAGATCAGATTTTCCCCCAGGAGCATCTGGCAATTAAGAGAGTCATCCAAGAGATTAAGTTAAACACTAATCTTTGTCAGCCTCAACAAGGGAATGAAAGCGAGTCCAGGACTCACCAGGGAAGAGGAGACATCTCATGCTTTTGGTTAGAATTTCTAAGGGCTGCACCTTAGGGGAAAAAAGTGAACTAGAGTAGCCTGTCCCTCACTTAGACTGAAGCCTATCTTAAAATAACCCCAATCCCTATCTTACTATTAGGGTGATCTGGGCCCTTGCTGTCTACTAAGAACAAATATAAGTCCTCTTATGCTTCCAATTATTTTCACATTTTAAAAAAGATAATGTCCAGTAAATAACAAAAAATTATCAGGCACATGAACAGACAAGATGATGTAATTTAAAAACAAGATAAGCAACAAACATTATAAGTAAGTCCATTTGGAATTTGTATATTATATTTTAAAAGAACAAGACATAAATTCTGGGACTGAAAAAATTAATAATTGAAGTGAACTCATTGCAGGTTTAATTGCATATTAGATACACATAAAGAAAGAATTCATGAACTAGAAGGGAAAATACCCAAAATAAAATACAAAAACAAAAAAAAAAAAAAACAGAAAAAACTAGGAATGAGTATGAGACATGGGGCTTTCCTGATAGCTCAGTTGGTAAGAATCTGCCTGCAATGCAGGAGACCCTGGTTCAATTCCTGGGCTGGGAAGATCCACTGGAGAAGAGATAGGCTACCCACTCTAGTATTCTTCAGCTTCCCTTGTGGATTAGCTGGTAAAGAATCCGTCTGCAATGCAAGAGGTCTGGGATTGATCCCTGGGTTGGGAAAATAGATCCCTCGGAGAAGGAAAAGGCTACCCATTTCGGTATCCTGGCCAAGAGAATTCCATAGACTGTATAGTCCAAGAGTCGAAAATGACTGAGTGATTGTCACTAGAAGAGACATAAGAGTTTAGAGAAAAAGGTCTAACATGCATGTAATGAAAGTACCAAAGGGTAAAAGAGAGATAAAGGCATCGCAATATTTAGAGAGATAAGGATTGAGAATTTTTCCCCAAATAATGAAATAATAAAAATCACTAAGCCTCATTTTCAAGGAGCTCTACAAATGTCAAGCATTATAATTCTGTATAAAACCACAAGGTATATCATAATGAGACTGCTGAAAGCAAGCAAATATCCATTAAAAAAAAATAAAAATCTTGAAAGCAACCAAAGGAATAATATAAACTTTAAAGAAGCAATAATCAGATTAACATCACTCAGACTCACATCCATCGAGTCCGTGATGCCATCCAACCATCTCATCCTCTGTCACCCCTTCTCTTCCTGCCCTCAATCTTTCCCAACATAAGGGTCTCTTCAAATGAGTCAGCTCTTAGCATCAGGTGGCCAAAGTATTAGAGTTTCAGCTTCAACATCAGTCCTTCCAATGAACATTCAGGACTGATTTTCTTTAGAATGGACTGGTTGGATCTCCTTGCAGTCCAAGGGACTCTCAAGAGTCTTCTCCAACACCACAGTTCAAAAGCATCAACTCTTCAGTGCTCTGCCTTCTTCACAGTCCAACTCTTACATCCATACATGACCACTGGAAAAACCATAGCCTTGACTAGACAGATCTTTGTTGGCAAAATAATGTCTCTGCTTTTTAATACGCTGTCTAGGTTGGACATAACTTTCCTTCCAAGGAGTAAATGTCTTTTAATTTCATGGCTGCAGTCACCATCTGCAGTGATTTTGGAGCCCCCCAAAATAAAGTCTGACACTGTTTCCACTGTTTTCACATCTATTTCCCATGAAGTGATGGGACTGGATGCCGTGATCTTCGTTTTCTGAATGTTGAGCCAACGTTTTCACTCTCCTCTTTCACTTTCATCAAGAGGCTTTTTAGTTCCTCTTCACTTTCTGCCATAAGGGTGGTGTCATCTGCATATCTGAGGTTATTGATATTTCTCCCAGCCATCTTGATTCCAGCTTGTGCTTCTTCCAGCCCAGCGTTTCTCATGATGTACTCTGCATAGAAGTTAAATAAGCAGGGTGACAATATACAGCCTTGATGTACTCCTTTTCCTATTTGGAACCAGTCTGTTGTTCCATGTCCAGTTCTAACTGTTGCCTCTTGACCTGCATACGGATTTCTCAGGAGGCATGTCAGGTGGTCTGGTATTCCCATCTCTTTCAGAATTTTCCATAGTTGATTGTGATCCACACAGTCAAAGGCTTTGGCATAGTCAATAAAGCAGAAATAGATGTTTTTCTGGAACTCTCTTTCGATGACGCAGCATATGTTGCTAATTTGATCTTTGGTTCTTCTGCCTTTCTAAAACCAACAAAGTAGAGAGACTCTACAAAATGACATGTTTGGAGAGAGAGAAAAAAAGAGAAAGAGAGGCCAAGGAGCACCATGTATCAGACATACAAGAAGCCACCCAAGAAGTTAATCCTACAGCTGTGCCATGTGAATCGAAATGAGCTACTCAAGTAAGTCCTTCGTGAGTCTCTGCTTACAAAATCATGTAAAACTAAAGTGATTATTATAAGCTCTTAAATTTTAAGGTGTTTTTTTATGCCACAATAGATAACCAAAACAGCTACCAAACTAGGAAGTAGGGTGAGGAATGAAATAATAACTACTTGAATGAAGCTAAAGAGCATCTTGGTGAGGGTTAAAGAGAAGAATGAAAAAACTGGCTTAAAACTCAACATTCAAAAAATGAAGATCATGGCATCTGGTCCCATCACTTCATGGCAAATAGATGGGGAAAAAGTGGAAACAGTGACAGGTTTTTTTTCTTGGTTTCCAAAATCACTGCAGATGGTGACTGCAGCCATAAAATTAAAAGACACTTGCTCCTTGGAAGAAAAGCTATGACAAACCTAGATAGCATATTACAAAACAGAGACATCACTTTGCTGACAAGTCTGTCTAGTCAAAGCTATGGTTTTTCCAGTAGTCATGCATGGATTTGAGAGCTGGACCATAAAGAACCCTGAGTGCTAAAGAATCAATGTTTTTGAACTGTCGTGCTGGAGAAGACTTTTGAGAGTCCCTTGGACAGCAAGGAGATCACACTTGCTACTAATCTTAATCCTACAGAATTATTAGCAATAATCAATCCTAAAGGAAATCAATCCTAAATATTCATTGGAAGGACTGATGCTAAAGCTGACACTCCAATACTTTGGCCATCTGATGTGAAGAGCTGACTCATTAGAGGGGACCCTGATGCTGGGAAAGACTGAAAGCAGAGACTAAGAGGGCATAGGGGATAAGATGGTTGGATGGCATCACTGACTCAGTGGACATGACTTTGAGCAAACTCTAGGAGATAGTAAAGGATGGGGGAATCAGGCATGCTGCAGTTCATGGGGTCACAAAGAGCTGGACATGACTTAGTGACTGAACAGCAACAAATCAACCTGAAGAGCGGCAAGAAAGATGGAAATAGAAACAATAAAGTAAGAAGGTTGACTTAAATGTCAATATACATGAAGTGAACCAAATGTCTCAGTTAAAAGACAAAAAAAAGTAACCAGCCAATATTTACAAAAAACAAAAATATGATGCTTAAAAGAGGAAATATAAAAAATAAGGATGTATAAAGATCAAAAGCAAAACAATGGAAAAATATATAACATCCAAACACTAACCAAAATATAAATACTGTGACTATTTTAATATCTGAGAAAGTAAAACTTAAGACAAAAAGTATTAGACTAAAGAGGACTACTTAATAATGATAAAATATTCATCAGAAAGAAAAATTATTTTATAGTTTTATGCATATAATAATATAGTGTTTGACTACGTGAAGAAAGCTGAGCACCGAAGAATTGATGCTTTTGAACTGTGGTGTTGGAGAAGACTCTTAAGAGTCCCTTGGACTGCAAGGAGATCCAACCAGTCCATCCTAAAGGATCAGCCCTGGGATTTCTTTGGAGGGAATGATGCTGAAGCTGAAACTCCAGTACTTTGGCCACCTCATGCGAAGAGTTGACTCATTGGAAAAGAATCTGATGCTGGGAGGGATTGGGGGGCAGAAGGAGAAGGGGACGACAGAGGATGAGATGGCTGGATAGCATCACTGACTCGATGGATGTGAATCTGAATGAACTCCGGGAGGTGGTGCTGGACAGGGAGGCCTGGCATGCTGCGATTCATGGGATCGCAGAGTCAGACACGACTGAACTGAACTGATATAAAGCAAAAATTTAAAGCACTTTAAGGAACAATGGATGAATCCACAATCCGACTGAGAGGTTTGAAAATACTTTGAGAATAAATTAGCTAGCTCATTTGTTCATTTAATCTCTCTTTTGAATTCTCATTCACAAGTGAGAACTGTTTTAGATTGTTGCTGTGGTTGTTACATATTTTCTACTGAAGAAATTATTCTAAGTGATGATTCACCATCCTCTCTTTATTCAAGCCAAAGAAATTAAGATAAAGCTCAAGTTTCATCTGAAATCTTAAGGTTTCTGCCTAGACTTAATATTAACTGATAGATTTTTGGAGGGCCTGAGAAAGGACTAGCTGTCTGGAGTCTCAAGGAGATAATTTTCCACATCAACCTATTATGGACTGATACAACTATCTCAGAAAAAAAAAATCCTAGTATGTATTTTTTTATTTTAATTTTATTGGAGTACAGTTGTTTTACAATTTGTTGGTTTCAGGTGCACAGCAAATTGATTTCATTATACTTTAATATGTATTTAGCAGGAATCAGGTACTATGTTACAAAGAGCTAACCAACAGATCAGAAACTGAATGATCATCCAAAATACATCTATTCATTCTGTAGAGCAAATGGGCCAATCTTACTCTTCTATGGGATAGTTTTCTCCATTACCCAATGGTGGTGATAATTTACTTCCCAATAATGATCATTACAGAGCTTATACAGATATTCAATTAACAGCCAAACTATCCCAATTTCCTCTATTTGCTTGTTGATAGACAAGATATAACAGTTCTATTGCATTTGAATCATCTGTTTAATCACACTTGTTCACAATGCTTTAGCTCTGTTTACACCATTCTGTTCCTTAGGAATCACAGATCATTTTACACCCACTGTGGGCCATCAGGAATATGGTCCCTTGTCTTATCTTGATAAGAGAGCACTGTTTCTTATCTTAACCAAAAAGATAAATATTCGAAGACTTCAATGTTACAGTCCTACTTGGTAAAATTTTTGCTTATCTAGGTATGCATATCACTTGTACTTCATGAACAGTATGGTTCATTTTGAGCGTTGTTTTAAATGTTTCAGTACTGAGATGAATGTAGGATTCTGGCAGCTAGTCAGTACTGGCAGTCTATCACCCTCCATCTCATGCAGGCCTCTAAATAGAGTCTGGACAAATCTGTGCAGCTGCTCCTGCCAAGTCTTTCTACCATGACTGTTACCATCACTCCATGGTCCTGATTCTCAGCCAACAATACATTTATTTAAGTCTGCTAAATTAAAATGGAGGAACAGGTTTTTTGCTTATCTGCCAGATAAGCACTAAGGGCTACTCATGGAAGCAGTCAGAGGGACTCTTCCTGCAAAATACCTGTCAATGGGATCTAGATTCTGTCTAGGCAGAACAGTTCCTTTAATAGAGATGATGTTCTAGAGAGTTTAGACCCTAGAGTTCATCTTTTACAGAGCTAATTTGCTTTTCCCTCAGTTTCTAATTCCAATCTATCAGTAAAAGTATCTGTTTTGCTCAGTTTGGTTATCTTTACTCAAAAGTCAGCCTGATCACCATAGAGAAGCAAAGTGTCTATTTCACTCTAGTAAGAAGGATGTGTCTCCCCTGATGATAGCTAATACTCTTCACTAGGCTGGGTCTTGCTTTTGATCTGCTGACACAATTGATCTTGAATTTCTATTGGTTCTGATGCATCTTGTTTTGAGATTTCTCTCTCTAGGCTTTGTTTAATTCTCTCTCGCTTGTTGTTTTATGTCTGAACTTTGAACCCCCTGAGGGGCTAGATTTCCACTCCTCATCTCTTTTTCTCTCTTTTCTTATTTTTTAAGCTGATTTAGCAAGATCATCATGTTATGTTTTAGAAATAATGTGTGCTGGGGGTAGGGCATGGAGGAGAGAGGCATTGGGATCTTGGCTGTGATGTGTTCACAACCAGGTTACATTTTAAAATGTCTATCATATCCTCAGGGATATGGAGGGCTTCTGCTTAGGGCAGTTGTATATTTTCCACATCTTAAGAGCAAGCTAAATAAACAGTCATTTAATATTGTGGTTTAGTTTTGCTGTCTTTATTGTAGTTTCCTGAGATCCAAAGACGTTTGCAGTCCACGCATGGTGCTACCAAAATTTTAATTCTATGGAGTAAAACAATGCCTTAACTTTATTTACCACTTTAAAATAAAAAATCTACATTAACACTCAAATGATTTTCAGTGCACCCTTGTATATTGGCAGAACAGGAATAGACAGAGAAACACTGATAAGTCAGAGGGGTCAACAGGAATCTCTCGATCAGGCTAAATCCTCCTCCTTTTCTCTCCTCAGGAAAATGGACAATAAACTGTATTCTTTGCCTAAAAGGATCTAAGACCAACTGAAATGCAGAATCCAAAATGAAAAAAATGCCTTCCCAGAGCATCGTACACACAATCTTCAGTTTACAAACTACTCTTCCTTAATGGGAAGCAAAAAGGCGAGCCACCTTCAGTAAACAAATAACGAGGAGGAGGCTGTAGTTAGATGTACATTTCCAGGGCCTTGATGGATAATTATCCAAGTGACCTATCATTAAGGTTAATGGACTTCCCTTGGTTAAATTCCTTTCCATTGTATACCATTGGAAATAGATCCTTTGGGTCATTGAAGCTCTTTTAGGGTCTCTGCTGTTATCCAAAAGGTACAATCCCAGAATCCATCTCTGGTTTGGCTTAACTGATGCATTAACAACAGCTTGTAAATTACTCAGGCATAGAGTCTATTTGCTGGACCAGACTGTGGAAATGAAGCACCAAGGAGTGTCTATCTCGAGCTCAGTAGATAGCCTGAAAGGAGCTACCACGCAGTGGTGCACGTCAGAGCACGGCTTCTGGGAACAGCAGGTAAGAAAACAGAGCCAGCCATGGACGGGGAAACGCTCATGAAGGTGCCGTGAAAAATCACCTGTCTACTAAAATTACAGCAAAACAGCATGCTAGGGAATTTAAGAAAGATTTTTATGCAGATGGGGATGTACTTTTTTTTTTTTTGCACCTGCTGTCAGTAAGCATTAGACCATAAACATCAGCAAACATTGATTAAGCATATTGCCTTGATGAAACTTCAAGCAAGAGAAGTGGTTCAGCAGCTCCAAAGCCCAGAAGACAAATTACTCTTGGTATAGCCATTAGAATGGGGAAAATTACTGTACGGTGTTGAAAAAGCACTCTGAACTTGATTTCGTAGACAATCTAATACTAGCTAATATGACTTTAGAGAAAGTACTAGCACTCCTACTATGGATTGTAATTTTTGAAATGTATTTCAGCTTTATAAAATTCCACATGACCAAAACTATAAAGGTCAGTCTATTTCTAAGATATACCTCAGACTGGATGTTTTAAACTAGCTTGCTTCAAGAAATATGTGATATATTAAGTGAAATGTGAAAGACTTCAGGGACCCAGAATTTCTGGAGTTATGTCCATTCTGAGCTGAGTTTTCTGTCAATTTCCATCCAGCAGGTCGATAACATGAATGTTTCACAAGCAACTTTAAAATGCATTAGTCATTTTGGGATTCATTTCTTCAGTGTTCTTGCTACTTCTTTTGATCGTGCAAGCTGCAGTTGGGCTAGGAGCACAAAATAATAACATCCTCAATTGAGAGGACCTATGTATGCAGTCAACATAAGTAAATTCTAGTTTACTTCTAATGGAACACACCAAGCCAAATATGAGTGTAAAAAAAAGTAAGGCTGTGTAAATTTGTGTATGTGTGTTTGTGTTTGTGCACTTTGCCAAAACTGGACACATTTATTCTTAAGTCTATACTGCTTCTTTCCTTGAAGTGGAAGGAAAATAAAATTCATGTCTATTGTGCATTTATTATGTGTCAGGCTTTGTGCTGGTCCTAATCAGAGCAGCCTAAAGCTCAGGCATGTGGTCTATGAAGTCAGGCTGCCTCAGTTGAAAGCCCAACTCTGCCATTACTGGCCATGAAACATCAGAGAGATACTTAACCTCTCTAAGCTTCTTTTTTTTTTCATCACTTGAGAAACTGGAAATTAATAGAACTTATATCATAGCACTATTGAAGTGATATAATGAGATAAGTTATGTGAAGTGTTTAGCACAAGGTCTGACACATGATAATGCTCAATAAATGAGATGCTCCAATGTCTTATCCAGAATGACAATAATCCGATGAAGTATATACCATTCGTCCCATTTTATAGATGTGACAATTGAGGCTAAGGAAAATAAATTGACATATCCACAATTTCAAAACAAGCAATGATCTTGTCCATGAAAAAAATTAAATGAATTTTCAAATGAATGAATGACTATATTCATTAGGGGAATGGTAGCTACTATAACAAATAAACCTCGAGGTTTTGAAAGCTCAAACACAAAAGATGTGTATTTCTTCCAGGTAACTTTTACAACGGTTGTTCCCAGTTGGCAAATGATCCTCCTCCTCGCCATGATTCAGACATGCACATTTCTTCCATCTGGGAGTTCTGCCATCCCAGAACTTCAAGGCCTTGAAGTCATTTATATCCAGCTGGCACAAGGGCAGAGAGACAGCATAGAAAAGGCATAACAACTTCTGAAAAGCCTTGGCTCATCAGACATCACTTCCACTTTCCCACTGGTAAGAACTAACCACATGGCCACATCTAGATGTAGAAGGTTCTGGGAAACAAAGCCCCTGGCCAGCCAGCTGCTTCCCAATGACAACTCCATTCTGTCTATACACAGGGGAATATAATATATCACCATTATACAGCATTCAGTTCATGCTGTCATTAGGTCAAATGATAGCATCTTTAAATATGATGGACATTATTTATTTTTCTCTTAGTGCATAAAGTTTCTCCAAATTAAAATTCCATTCCTCTTCTGCTTATCATTTTCCTTACTTCTTGCCAAAGGAATTTTAGATCAATGTATTTCGGGTCTTGAACAACTGTCTTCATGAGTCAAGGTAATTGTGCTACACTAAGTCTGATGGAGGAAAGAGCAGGAAGAATCTGGTCAATTAAATTTATAGCCCGAAGCTTGTGAGTTTGTTATGTGTGTGCTTTTCTGGGCTTCAAGTACTGATAAGGACCATTATGTAAGTCCATCTTTAAAAAACAAAGTCAGAGCCTTGTGCTGATGGTGAGCTAAAGGGATTAGGCATTGAACAGTTAATAAAATCCATGGAAAAACATACTACATGCCTGAAAGTGAAGTTCACCTAAGTGAATAATTAAACAGGACCACACATATAATCAATGATTCCTGTTTCAGTTATCTATTGCTGTGTAAGAAACCACTTCCAAACAGTGACTTTAAACAAAAACCATGTATTACCCTTATAATTAAGCAAATTGACTGGGCTTATCTGGTAAGTTCTGCTCTACATGATATCAGCTGAGGGTGTGGTCCTCTTCAGACTTGACTGAACTGGAACATCTGTGATGGCTGTCTCCTATGACTGATGCCTTGGTGGAGACGACTGGAAAGTTGGGTACAGCTGGGACATGGGACAGGTGGGACTCGCTGTCTCCCCATTAATTTCCAGGCCTCTCCTCTCCATATGGCCTCTCTAGCAGGTATCTCCATGTAATTTCTCCAGCAACGTAGCTGTACTTCCAAAATGGCAGCTCAGGATGCCCGAAAGCACAGAAGTAAAATCTGCCAAGTCTTCCCAAGACCCAGGACCAACATAAGGTCATTTCTCCCAAATGTTCTTGGTTAAACAGAAGCCTAGGTACAGCCTAGATGCAATAGTTTGGAAACATAAAAGAATATATGCTAGGAGCTGTGGCCCACTGGACACCATCTAGGAAGCTATCACTACAACCTGAGCTCAACAATGAGAAAAGCACCATGTTATAATCAAAGTCCAGAGCAGATAACAAAGTTGATGAACCTGTCCTCTCTTTTTCTTTCAGTTTACTCTTTTCTAAGAGTCAATTTTACAGAGGAGCATTCTTGATCTCAGAGTGAGAAAATGCAGACAGTGGTAATCTAAGCTGTCATATTGATACAACTTAATTCCATTTATTTAGATATCTGAAAAGATGAAATTAACAAAGCTGAAGAAAGTAGAATTAGAAAATAAGAAGAGGCAGTCAAATAATCCCATTAAAAAAATGGGATGGCAACTCTAACAAGGGCCTTGGAGTGGTGTCAGAAGCTGTGAGAATAGTTACGGAGCACCTGAGTAATCTAGACAAGAAATGATGAATTTTGAACTTGGTGTAAGGATCTGCTGAAACCCGTGCAGAGGGCTTTCAGAAAATGAGATGCACTGCAGAGAGAAAATGGCAGAGGAATAGGTGATTGTGGAGCACATTTCTTTCCTTGAATGCATCAGTAATACACCTTCAGATGCAGAAGATCTCATAGAACACCAGCTAAGATTGGGCAGGAGCCCTTGACCACTGGAAAGGAATATACAGATACACATAAAACTTGGTAGCATGAAGGAAGGAAAAAAGAGGAGAGTGAGCAGGACTGGACCTGAACCCAGAGGGGTGGGGAACTGAAGCAAGGGTCAGACCCCTACAGCACAGCAATTGTTTGAGACAAAGGGGAAGAGTGTGGGGCTGTTATAGTGTGCAGCAGCTGATCTGTGACAGTTTGAATGGAGTAAGAACCACAAAGACAATCCTTGCTGCAGCCCTCCATAGCCCAGACAGGGACACAAGTCCGCTGGAACACGTGGCATCTGGGAGCTGGAGCTTAGGAAGTGGAGAGCAATTCCAGGGTGAGGCCTGTTGTTGACTGTGGGGAGACGGCTGGAAGGGATGTGAGGGAGGAGATTGTGGTGGCAAATGCCTTTGGAAGAAAGCTGAGCAGCCATGGAAGCAAGGCAATACTGCTGAGTCATGTGAGGGGTGAAGCCATCACTGTAGCCTCTCTCCCGCCACGTGCCAGCACCAGCAGCTGACTAATGGAGAAAGACCCCAGAGAGGGTGGCCCTTTAAGTGCCTGATGTGCCAAGCAATAGAGAAGGACCCCAGCCAGGGAAGCCCTTTGGACACCAGTTGCCAGAGGCTAGAAAAAGACTCTGTAGTGCCATAGCTCCTGCGCCTGAGTCTGCCGTCATCCCTGCACACTTGGTGCCACCAAGGGCCCCGTGATCCAAGCAGCTGTGCCACCTCCATGCTCAATCCTCATTGGACCAGAGCTGCCAGAGGCGAGGAAAAACCACCCTAATAGCAGCATGTCTCCTGCTCCCATGGCCACCAGCTCCCCTGTGTATCTGGCACCACTAGGGCCCTTGCAATCCAAGCAGCTGCCCCATGTCCACACATGGACCTCACTGGGACAAACCCAAGTTTCCAGAGCAGCCTCAAGAGTAAACTGTGAATGACCCACATGCAGACATGGAGGCAAAACCACAGTTGAATCCAGGGACAGTGTGGACAAGGAAGATCAAAAACCTTTCTACCAGTTGTACGAGCTACAGTGTAAATCCACACAATCAACTAGGCAGACTGTGTCTACAGAAAAGAAAATGCACTAGATCTGGCGGTTGCAGACACTGAAGGCAAGATTAATGTAGGGCCACATTAGAGTCTGAGCTGTCCCCACAACAGGTCCAGAGACCAGTCCAGTACTGGAGGATCTCCTAGGAGGCAGAGGTAGACCTTGACTTACAGCACGGGAAAGAATGCTGACAACTGAGATCTGAGAAAACTTTTATTATTATGGCTATATTTTACTTGTTGGTTCTGGATTATTTTTTCCTTTCTCTTTTGCTCCAGTTGTTGAATTTATTTTTTACTGTAAACTTTTGAGAACACTTTACAAATTCACACTTTTTATTTCATTTATATACTTCTATATCTATGCTGGCTTTTTGTGGTTCTGTGGAATTTTTCTTTTTTAAATTTCGGTTTTGTTCTTCTATTTATTTATTTGCTTTTCTTATTGTTCTTTTCCTGTTGTAGTTATTCTCTAATATACATAAATCTTTTTTATGTACTTCTATTTAACTTTGGGGGCTTCCCTAGTGGCTCAGAGGTTAAAGCATCTGCCTGAAATGCAGGAGACCTGGGTTCGATCCTGGGTCAGGAAGATCCCCTGGAGAAGGAAATGGCAACCCACTCTAGTACTCTTGCCTGGAGAATCCCACGGATGGAGGAGCCTGGTAGGCTACAGTCCATGGGGTCATAAAGAGTCGGTCACGACTGAGCGACTTCACTTTCACTTAACTTTACTTTTCTATTTTTTTTCTTTTCTTCCTTTTCTTTCTCTACTTTACCATGTTTTGTTTTCCTTGTTTGCTTTATTCTTCACTTGGCACTCTGCTTTGGTTTTGTTTTTAGGTTTGTGTTTTGGTTTTAATTGGTTGATATCATTTTGGTTTCCTTTGCTTGGAAATGGCAGTCCACTCCAGTGCTATTGCCTGGAAAATCCCATGGACAGAGGAGCCTGGTAGGCTACAGTCCATGGCGTCACAAAGAGTCGGACACGACAGAGCAACCTCACTCACTTGCTTGTTGGGTTACTGTCTTGTACTTTCTTTTCCTTGGACTGTTTTGGTTTTGTGTGTGTGTATATGTATATGTGTGTGTGTGTTCCTTTGTTTTCATTTGTCTTATTTTGTACTTACCACTTGTCTACAGTTTCCCTTGCTTCTTATTTTGTTTGCTTTGTTTTTGAGTGTTTGTTTTAATCCGCTTTAATGCCATTAACATGTGGATTATGGAATCTTGGTTACCTGGCTAGAGATCTGGCCTGAGCCTTTCGAGTGGAAGCACTGAGTCCAGGACACTAGATTGCCAGCGAACTCCTGACCCCAAAGAGTATTAATTAGTGAGAACTCCCCTGAAGGCCTCTGCCTGTAAGACCCAGCATCACTCAACTTCCAGCAGCACCCAGTGCAGGATGCCTCACCCAAATAACAAGTGAGACCAAACACAGTCCCAATCACCAGCAGACAGGATTCCCACAGACACTCTGAAACATACCATCTCACACAACCCTGCTGATAAGGGGGGAAAAAAACAAAACATCTCGTCCCACCAGAACACAGGCACAAGTCCCTCCCAATACAAAGCTTACTCTAACTATTGGCAACCTCACCCACCAAGGGCAGAAACCACAAGGAAGAAGGAATACAACCCTAGAGCCTGGGAAAAGGAAACCTCAAACACAGTAAGTTAGGGGGAAAAAGTAAAGAGAGAAGTATTGTGCAAATGAACAAGGTAAAACCCACAAGACAAAACAAATGAAGAGGAAATAAGCAAACTTACCTTAAAAAGAATTTAGAGTAATGATGGTAAAGATGATTTAAAAACCTCGAAAACAGAATGGAGGAAAATGCAAGTATCAATTAAAACATTTAACAAGGACCTAGAAGAAATAAAGACTAGATAGAGATGAACAACACAATTACTGAAATTAAAAATACTCTAATAATGCACAATTGCTAAGTTAAAAAATAGTGGAATAACTGATGGAATATACAAAGCTTACTCTAACTATTGGCAACCTCACCCACCAAGGGCAGAAACCACAAGGAAGAAGGAATACAACCCTAGAGCCTGGGAAAAGGAAACCTCAAACACAGTAAGTTAGGGGAAAAAAGTAAAGAGAGAAGTATTGTGCAAATGAACAAGGTAAAACCCACAAGACAAAACAAATGAAGAGGAAATAAGCAAACTTACCTTAAAAAGAATTTAGAGTAATGATGGTAAAGATGATTTAAAAACCTCGAAAACAGAATGGAGGAAAATGCAAGTATCAATTAAAACATTTAACAAGGACCTAGAAGAAATAAAGACTAGATAGAGATGAACAACACAATTACTGAAATTAAAAATACTCTAATAATGCACAATTGCTAAAGTTAAAAAATAGTGGAATAACTGATGGAAAAGGCAATGGCACCCCACTCCAGTACTCTTGCTGGAAAATCCCATGGACGGAGGAGCCTGGTAGGCTGCAGTCCATGGGGTCGCTAGGAGTCGGACATGACTGAACAAATTCACTTTCACTTTTCACTTTTATGCATTGGAGAAGGAAATGGCAACCCACTCCAGTGTTCTTGCCTGGAGAATCCCAGGGATGGGCGAGCCTGGTGGGCTGCCATCTCTGGGGTCACACAGAGTTGGACACGACTGAAGTGACTTAGCAGAAGCAGCAGCAACAGAAGCAGAATAACTGAGGCAGAAGAGCAGATAAGTGAGCTGGAAGACAGAATGGTGGAAATAATTGCTAAAGAGCAGAATAAAGGAAAAAGAAGGAAAAGAGTTGAGGATAGTCCCAGAGACCTCTGGGACAATATTAAACATACCAACAATCAAATTATAGGGGTCCCAGAAGAAGAAATGAAAAAGAAAGGGTCTGAGAAAAATTTTTAAGAGAATATCAAAAATCTCCCAAAAAACAAAACCCCAGGACCAGATGGCTTCCTGGGTGAATTCTATCAAACATTTAGAAAAGGGCTAATGCCTATTCTTCTGAAATTCTTCCAAAAACTTACAGAGGAAGGAGCATTTCCAAACTCATTCTATGAGGCCACCATCACCCTGATACCAAAAGCAGATAAAGACAGCACACAAAAAAGAAAGTTATAGGCCATTATCATTGATGAACATAAAAACACAAATTCTCAACAAATTCTAGCAAACAGAATTTAACAACACATTAAAAATATCATACACCATGATCAAGTCAGGTTTATCCCAGGAATGCAAGAATTCTTCAATACATGCAAATCAATCAATGTGATTAAAAACCATATGGTAATCTCAATAGATGCAGAAAAATCTTTTGACAAAATTTAGCTCCCACTTATGGAAAAAAAAAAAACAACACACCTCTTCAAAATTGGGCTTAGAAGGAACCTACCTCAACATAAAAAGGCCATATATGATAAACCCACAGCAAAAATTATTCTCAATGGTGAAAAACTGAAAACATTTCCTCTAAGATCAGGAATAAGACATGGGTGCCCACTGTCTTCACTATTATTCAAAATAGCTTTGAAAGTCCTAGCTATGGTAATCAGAGAAAAAAATGAAATAAAAGGAATCTAAACTGGAAAAGAAGTAAAACTATCATGTTTGCAGATGACATACTATACATAGAAAACCCAAAAATACTTTCAGAAAATTACTAGAGCTAATCAATGAATTCAGTAAAGTCACAGGATTCAAAATTAATACACAGAAATCACCTGCATTTTTATACACTAACAATGAAAAATCAGAAATAGAAATTAAGGAATCAATCTCATTTACCATTGTAACAAAAAGAAAAAGATATCTAGGATAAAGGAGACAAAAGAGCTGCCTAAGAAGACAAAAAATCTGTATACAGAAAACTAGAGGACACTGATGAAAGAAATCAAAGACAGCATAGACAGGTGGAGAGATACTCCATGTTCCTTGGTTGAAAGAATCAATATTGTGGAAATGGCTATTCTACCAAATGCAATATACAGATTCAGTGTGATCCCTATCAAATTACCAGTGCCATTTCCCACATAATTAGAACAAAAAATTTCATAATTCACATAGAAACACAGAAGACCCAAAGTAGCCAAAGCAATCTTGAGAAAGAAGAATGGAGCTGGAGGAATCAACCCTCAGACTATACTACAAAGCTAGTCATCAAGCCATTATGTCACTGGCACAAAAACAGAAATGTAGACCAATGGAACAAGATGAAACACCCAGAGATAAACCCACACACCTATGGGCACCTTATCTTTGACAAAGGAGGCAAGAATATACAGTGGAGCAGCTGCAGCTTAAAGGATGAAACTAGAACATTTCCTAAGACCATACATAAAGATAAAATGGATTAATAAATGTAAGACCAGAAACTATAAAAACTCTTAAAGGAAAACATATGCAGAACACTGTTTCACATAAATCACACAAGGTCTTCTATGACCCACCTTCTAGAGTAGTGGAAATGAAAACAAAAGTAAATAAGTGGGCCTTAATTAAACCTCAAAGCTTTTGTACAGCAAAGGAAACTATAAACAAGGTGAAAAAACAACCCTCAGAATGGGAGAAAATAACAGCAGATGAAATAACTGACAAAGGATTAATCTCCCAAACATACAAGCAACTCATGTAACTCAATACCACAAAAAACAAAACCTAATCAAAGAGTGGACAAAGTAACCTAAACAGCCATTTCTCCAAGGAAGACATACAGATGGCTAATAAACACATGAAAAGACACTCAACACTGCTCATTATTCAGTTCAGTTGCTCAGTCATGTCCAACTCTTTGCGAACCAGGCCTCCCTGTCCATCACCAACTCCTGGAGTTCACTCAGACTCACATCCATCGAGTTAGTGATACCATCCAGCCATCTCATCCTCTGTTGTCCCCTTCTCCTCCTGCCCCCAATCCCTCCCAGCATCAGAGTCTTTTCCAATGAATCAACTCTTCGCATGCGGTGGCCAAAGTACTGGAGCTTCAGCTTTAGCATCATTCCTTCCAAAGAAATCCCAGGGTTGATCTCCTTTAGAATGGACCGGTTGGATCTCCTTGCAGTCCAAGGGACTCTCAAGAGTCTTCTCCAACACCACACTTCAAAAGCATCAATTCTTCTGCACTCAGCTTTCTTCAGAAATACAAATCAAAACTACAGTGAGATATCATCTCACAGTGGGCAGAATGAATCTACAGACAATAAATGCTGGAGAGGGTGTGGAGAAAATGGAACCCTCTTGCACTCTTAGTGGGAATGTAAATTGATGCTGCCATTATGAGGACAGTTATAGAGAGTCCTTAAAAAACTAGAAATAAAATTATTATATGACTCAATAATCCCACTACTGGACATATACCCTGATGAAACCATAACTGAAAAAGACACAAGCATCCCAATGTTCATTGCAGCACTATTAACAATAGCTAGGACATGGAAGCAACCTAGATGTCCCTCAACAGATGAATGGATAAAGAAGCTATGGTACATATATACAATGGAGTATTACTTGGCCATAAAAAAGAACGTACTTGAGTCAGTTCTAATGAGGTGGATGAACCTAGAGGCTCTTATACAGAATGAAGTAAGACAGAGAAAGAATCATAAATGTCATACACTAATGGACTCTAGAAAGATGGTACTGATGAACCTCTTTGCAGGGCAGTAATGAGACAGAGACCTAGAGAACAGAGCTAGACACAGAGGTGGGAGCGGAGAAGACAGTGGGATGAATGGAGCGAGTAGCATGGAAATACACAGACTGCCGTATGTGAAACAGACAGGCAGGCGGGATTTGCTGTGTGGCTCAAAGAGCTCAAACCAGGGCTCTGTGACAGCCTGGAGGAGTGGGATGTGGTAGGAGGCAAGAGGGAGGGTCAAGAGGGAAGGGACATATGTCTACGTATGACTGATGCATGCTGAGGTATGTCAGAAACCAACACAACATTGTAAAGCAGTTACCCTCCAATCAAAAATAAATTTAAAAAATAAAAGAAAATTAAATTAAAAGGATATGTATTTAAGAAACATTTATAATGCATAATCCGTAGGATTTGATGACCGGTGACTTTAAGGAAGGGAGGGAGAGTAACTCTGGCTTCCTTTCTCCCAGTGCATTTTCTGAGTCTTGTTATTCAGTTTGCCAACAATTCTGAGATCTATTAATATACAGTATTTCTTTGATATTAATAATTCACGTTTCTGCTCAAGCCAGCCTGTGGTTTACAATTGAGATCCCTGAGCAGTCCACATTCAGAAACCTGGAGGAGGAACCGGGGGTTCATCAGAGAAAACAGAGACATGGAATCCAGAAGTGTGAATGAGGTTGTCCAGGGAGTATATGTAGGGGTGAAAAAGAAGTGAGCTGAAGACAGGAGTCTGAGGAAAAGCCACAGGTAAAGGCAGAGCAGAGCAGAGCACTGCCACTGGGCCCCTGAGAATAGTCACTTAAAAGATTTTCTTCCTCTGCCACTTGTCACAGTGCAATAATCCAGGATACAGCGGATTTGGGTTTCAGTGGTGTTTAGAACTCAGAGTCCCACTGACATAAAAGACCTGCTGGTATCTCAGGAAAGAGGCACTATGGAGGCCATCAAGGGGAGAAGACAGAATTGGAAGCAGGATGCCAACCTCCTCCACGCGGAGGAGAGGAGAGGCAGAATGGAGGAGGCTCAGCCGAAAGGTGTAGGCACGGGGCCATCTGCGTCCAGAGCTGGGAGCAGCACCGTAAAGCGGCGGCCACCAGGTTGAGTGCTGCACCCAGAAGAGCCACCCTGTCCCATCACACTTTATATGAGCAGGAGCTGCCTGGTCAGGGCCTTATAGGGATGTACTTAGAGCCAGAGAAAGAAGCCCCCACAGGCACGAAATTTATAATTGAAGCAGGACAGGAGTGCTAAGCTTCCTTGGAAGCTCTTATTCCAGGCAACACAAACAACTGAGTGGTTGGAATAACAAAAAGATTTCATCCAAATTGGAACTAAATAATATATAATATTTCCAGGTGTGAATTCATCCCTGATGTCCATGGCTAATATTAATAGTTTGCACTGCATGTTTAATTCTTGTAAAACCCACTGTCTTGGGCTCTAATTGTAGTATGTCTAGGTTTTTTCACCTTGGCGAAGTATCTCATAGCATTTAATATCTCTTCTGTCCTTCCCCAGAGTAGCTGGCAAAGCACTAACATGTGTAAGTATTCAGTAGGGACTTGACCTACCTGGCTTGTATATTTAGAACAAGCTTTTATGCTGAAACTTCAGATCAATTCTTACCACAGATCATGGCATATTTTTCTTATATAGCTTTTCCTTCTATTTGCTTTAGTACTTCTCAGAAAAAAACCAGGACTCTGACACTTGAGGACTTGATGAAGCTTGGAGACTTCAGTTACCTAATGTTTATGAAGCCTGATCTTCTAGTCAGTAAGAGCATATGGGAGCTTCAGTGACAAGCTTCTACTTTGCTAATGATTTTATGATCCTGTTACCCACTGTAATTGCTTAAATGGCATTTTAATTAGCTGCCTTAAATGACTTTCCTTTTTTCCTAAAAGCAGTATGCATTTTAGTTTAAAATATGAGCCACTGGTGTTTCCCTTTCCAAGATGGTTATGTTTAGTACAAGGGGAAAGTGAAAGTGTTAGTCACTCAGTTTTGCCCAATTTTGTCTGACCCCATGGACTACATGGCCTGCCAGACTCCTCTGTCCATGGGATTTTCCAGGGAAGAATCCTGGCGTGGGTTGCCGTTCCCTTCTCCAGGGGAATCTTCCCAATCCAGGGATCGAATCCTGGTCTCCTGCATTGCAGGCAGATTCTTTACCATCTGAGCCACCAGGGAAGCCCCTGAGTAAATATTTGCAGAGATTTTACTCAAGCATTTCTATGGCCCAGGTTGATTGATGGCAAATAAATGCTTCAGTACTTTTGTGGGTTCAGTGGTGTTATATAAAGATCTATTATACTTTTCCTGGTTTTTAAATACTGTTAATTCATTCATGAGCTTCCCACAGTTCTAGTTTATTTCTGGTACCTGCAAGGCAGTCAGCTATGTTTATGATTATCCCCAGTTTTAGAAAAGAGAAGTGACAGGAGAGCATGTGCCAGGGGGAAAGAAGTTGAGACACTTCTTATGGATACAGAGTTGTCTTCCCTGCATTCAATGGTGCTGTCAAAACTACTGTCCGTGGTCTCACCTGCCGTCATGGCACTGGCAATCATTCCATAGCAGATTAAGTACAGCAGTGGGCCCATGGACTTTATTGGTCTTAATATGGTCCCCACCAGCCTGAAGCAACTGGCTTGACAAAACAATGGGACAGCCTTTTGAAGACTTGGTAAGGGCCCAGTTAGACAGCAGTATCTCGTACTGGAACAGGTTCTCTAGGAGGTTGTCTATGCTTCACATCTCCAATAAATGGAGCTTTCTCTCCTACAGCCAGGATTTATGGGGCTGGGGATCAGGGAAAGGAACAAGAATGACACGTCTATTACCCCCTAGTGACTGAATGGCATTCCACTCCAGTAGTCCTGCTTGGAAAATCCCATGGATGGAGGAGCCTGGTAGGCTGCAGTCCACGGGGTTGCTGAGAGTTGGACACAACTCAGTGACTTCACTTTCACTTTTCACTTTCGTGCATTGGAGAAGGAAATGGCAGCCCACTCCAGTGTTCTTGCCTGAAGAAGCACAGGACGGGGGATCCTGGTGGGCTGCCGTCTATGGGGTCACACAGAGTCGAACACGACTGAAGCGACTTAGCAGCAGCAGTGACTGAAGAGCAAATTTTTGCTTCCTCTCTCTGCAACCTTATGATCTGATGCCCTAGCGTTTTTAGTTCCTAATAGAGGAATGCTTCTACCGGGAGACACAATAGTGATTCCACTGAGCTAGAAGTTAGGGCTGCCACCCAGTCACTTTGGGCTCCTTATGTCTCTAAATCCACAGTTTAGGAATCCCTGTGCTGGCTGGGGTGAGTGATGCTGACTACCTGGGAGAAATTGGACTGCTGTGCCATGGCGGAGGTAAGGAAGGGTATCTGGAATGCAGGAGATCCCTTAGGACATCTCTTAGTATTGCCATGTCCTGTGATTAAAATTGATGGAAAACTATATTGACCCAACCCAAAAAGGACTACTAGTGACTGAGATCCTTCAGGAATGAAGATTTGGGTTACCCCACCAAACTAAGAACCATGAGCAGATAAGGTGCTTGCTGAGAGCAAAAGAAATACAGAATGAGTTTTGGAAGACAACAGTTATAAACACCAGTTACAACCACAACATCAGTCACAGAAACAAGGACTGTAATTGTCATGAATACGTCTTCTTTATTTTGTTCTGAATATCAGTCAGCTCAGTCACTCAGTCATGTCCGACTCTTTGCAAACCCATGAACTGCAGCATTCAAAGCTTCCTTGTCCATCACCAACTCCCAGAGCTTGCTCAAACTCATGTCTATCAAGCTGGTGATGCCAGTCAACTATCTCATCCTCTGTCATCCCCTTCTCCTCCTGCCTTCAATCTTTCCCAGCATCAGGGTCTTTTCAAATGAGTCAGTTCTTCACATCAGCGGCCAAAGTATTAGTTTCAGCTTCAGCATCAGTCCTTCCAATGAATATATTTATGAATATATTTGTGTGTATATGTATAATTGCAAATATCTTTGTTTTTCCCTCTCTTACCCCCTTATCATATAACATAAACTGTATTTACTTTATGTCATAGTATTTAAGTATTTTTAACTTCACATCATAGCTACTTCCCTGGTGGCTCAGAGGTTAAAGCATCTGCCTGCAATGCAGGAGACCGGGGTTCAGTCTCTGGGTTGGGAAGATTCCCTGGAGAAGGAAATGGCAACCCACTCCAGAATTCTTGCCTAGAGAATCCCATGGAGGGAGGACCTGGTAGCCTTTGCCACAGGGTGGCAAAGAGTCAGACACAACTGAGCTACTTCACTTCACTTCACTTCATAGTATTTCAGTTAAAGGATATCAAGGAGGAAAGTAAAAATCACCAAGGATTTGACATCCTTTTCTGAGAGGAGAGTTAGTGTTATTTTCAATTGGATATAGGATAGTTGTATCAGGTTAGGCATGAGTATGACCTTTTAACTATCTTTATTCAGAGATTAAGCATGGTTTAAGATGAACGTGGGTGCCAAGTTGCCAGGGGGTGGGTTTGTGATGGTTAAGATTGTGTCACCTTGATTGGACCACAGTGCTCAGATACTGTGTCGATTATCAATTGACAATATTTTGTCAATCAACCAACTCTGGTTGATTCTGTGGGGATGGTTTTGGATGAGATTAACTCTAAACTAGCAGACTTTGAGTAAGGCAAATTGCAAACTATAATGTGGATAGGTCTCATCCAATGAATTAAGGACTGAATAGAGCAAAAGATGCCTGCGCAAGAGTGAATTCTCGAAAGACGACCTTTGCACTTGAACTGCAACACTGACTCCTCCTGAAGCCTCCACTTCCGGCCCACCCTGCAGATTCTAGACTTGCCAACCTCCATAATTCTGTGAGTCATTCCTTAGACAAATCTCTTTCTACATATATATTCTCTTTCTCTGAACTGATTTCTATTTATCTTCAGAAACCTGATACACAAGATGATTAGATCACTTCTTGATAGCTGTCATGAATGTTTTGGTTAGGATAATACATTAAAGGCTAGGCAAATTTCTGGTTTCAAAAATATGCCAGACTGGCTAACCAGTTTTTACATACAAGTGACATACAAAATAAATCAGTAAATTGCCAAACTAAAAAAAAATAAAATTACCCAGAATGCAGTAAAAAAATAAAATTATTCCAACTTGAGATTATTATTAATATAATAAATTCAAGATGATCACTTATGTCTAATAGTTCTAGAATGAAGGTGCAGAGCAGAGATTGACAATATTTTTCCACCTGTGGAAAATCAAACAATAAATTGTTCAGGCTTCATGGGCCATATAATTCCTTTTACAACTACCCTACTTTGAAGTTGTAATGCAAAAGCAGTCATAAACAAATATGTAAACAAATGGGCATGGCTGTATTCCAATAAAACTTTATAAAAACAGGCAGTGGCAAGATTTTTGCCCCAGGTCATAATTTACTGACCTTTGGCCAGAGATAAGAGATGAAAGTCAACATTTGATAGAAGAGTAGAGAATTTTCCTGAATTTTTTAAATGCTTGACCTTTAGGATGAGGAAGCATACAATGTCCAAAGTGAAATAAATAAATATAAAATACACTGAGTCACACAGTAATGAAGCTCCTGAATACAAGGACCAAGAGGAAAATTTTATCCACAGCCAGAAAGAAAAGTAGAGTATCTATAAAGGATTAGCTGAGAGCACATTTCTCATCAGCAAGAAATAAAATCCAAAACAAAAGGATCAAACCTTCACAGAACTGGGGAAAACAGTAGTCAATCTATAATTAGATACCATGAAAAACTATCATTAAAGAATGAGGGCAAAATAAAGGCACTTTGAAACAAATTCTGAAAACAGTTTACAAGTCGCATACCCTCACTGAAAGGACTAGTGGAAGACAACTCCAGATAGAAGGAAATTGAATCCAAAAGGAAGGAATTGAGTGCCATGCTGAGAAGAGACTCATTTTCTGTTGGTAATTTAAATATGCTTTAATGATAATAAGTGATGTCCAAGATCTTAAAAATAAGACAGAACCATAATATTAGGCAACAATAACTTAGATTTTAAGTCAAGTGGTGTAAGTTAAGGGAAGAAACCAAAAAAAAGAAAAAAATGAAATGCTTAACTTCCAAAATCAATAAAAGGATTAAAAGTTAATTTTAAAAAAGATTAAATCCAATGGGAGTTGGAAAAGGAAAAGAAAGAAAGATTCATGGGAAAACACAAAATAATAGACAGAAATCAATTCAGATACACCAGAAACTGCATCAGTTCAGTTCAGTGGTTCAGTAGTGTCTGACTCTTTGTAACTCCATGAATTACAGCACGCCAGGCCTCCCAGTCCATCATCAACTCCTGGAGTTCACTCAGACTCCCGTCCATCGAGTTGGTGATGCCATCCAGCCATCTCATCTTCTGTCGTCCCCTTCTCCTTCCGCCCTCAATCCCTCCCAGCATCAGAGTCTTTTCCAATGAGTCAACTCTTCACATGAGGTGGCCAAAGTACTGGAGTTTCAGCTTTAGCATCAATCCTTCCAAAAACACCCAGGGCTGATCTCCTTTAGAATGGACTGGTTGGATCTGCTTGCAGTCCAAGGGACTCTCAAGAGTCTTCTCCAACACCGTGCAATTCAAAAGCATCAATTCTTCGGTGCTGAGCTTTCTTCACAATCCAACTCTCATATCCATACGTGACCACTGGAAAAACCATAGCCTAGACTAGACGGATCAAGTGTGTTTAAAAGAGAGAAGTTCTCAGGATTTTTTTTTTTAATATAACAACAAAATCAAATTAGGAATAAGAGTCACATCTAGAATTTAACACATGTTTTAAAAGATGGAAATAATAGAGTAAGGAAATGCTAATAAAATAGATTTGTGACAATACTATTTTCAGACAAACTTTAAGACAATAATATTAGAAATAAAGCAGATTATGCTCTGATAAAAGGAAAAAATTTTAATGCTTTTAAATTTTTTTGAATAGGTATCTGACAATATAGTCTTAATATGTACAAAGCAAATTTAGGCAGAATTACCAGGAGCTGGTGCTGTGAATGGAATGTTGTGTTCCCCTCCTTCCCTAAAGTCCTCTATTGAAACTTAGCCCTTAATGGTAGTTAAGTCTAGATGAGGTCACAAGTCCTGAATATTCTTTGGAAGGACTGATGCTGAAGCTGAAGCTCCAATACTTTGGCCACCTGACTCACTGGAAAAGACCCTGATACTGGGAAATATTGAAGGCAGGAAGAGAAGAGGACAACAGAGGATGAGATGGTTGGTTGGCTGACGTCACTGACTCAATGGATATGAGCTGAGCAAGCTCTGGTAGTTGGTGATAGACAGGGAAGCCTGACATGCTGCAGTCCATGGGTTGCAAAGAGATAGAGCTGAACTGAACTGAGGTCATGAGGGTGGAGTCTTAAGATGGGATTAGTGCCCTTACAGGGAGAGACCAGAGTACCATCTAACCTCCTTCCCCTGTCCACCATGTGACAATATAACAAAAAGGCAGCCATCTGCAAACCAGGAAAAGGGCCTTCACCAGACCCTGAATCTTATGGCATCTCTTCTAGCCTCCAGAGTTGTGAGAAATAAGTATGTGTTGCTTAAACCATCCAGGCTATGGTATTTTGTAATAGCAGCCTGAACTAAGACAGATGGGAAGAGCTAATTATTTCAAAAATATTTCACCAGTTGGTAGTATCTTTGTGGGATCACTGTTTGCCAAGAGTTTAATTTTCTTCAGTTCAAGAAGCATGCTAGGAAACTGATTAACTAATAATGTACAAGCAACAAAAAATGCATTACTATTCTGTGATTTGTATAGGTGTATTTGCTTTTATACAATCACCATCTGATTACCCTGTATTTGGCTTTTATTTATATGCAAAGGGAAACTAGATAACAAAAATGGAAAAGGCCAAGATTCATGAGCAAGGAATTGATTTAAAAAAAAATGCCACGAGGAGTCAAGGATGGGAAATGTCTCAGGTATCAGGGTTAGTCTTGAACAGGTAATGGGACAGCTTCTCCACTAAGATGGGAAAAGGTGTATGTGGATACAAAGAAGTGTATTTGTGGAATGGGTTGGGACAATTAGTTGAGAGGTTTCCCCTGCCAACCTGTATTTGCATGTAAGTTATTCAGAGGATATAAACTCTAAAAAGGAAAACATTTGTCTATCTTGTTGCCATTTATCTTCATATTTAAGAGAGACTACATGTACACGTAAATACACAAATGTATTTGTTAATGTACTCATGAGTTGTTCAATGCTGTGCTGTGAAGGAGGGTAGGAGAGATTAGAGCTGAGAGCTTGGGGAAGTAAGCCAGTTAGCCCTCAGAGGATAATCAGTTCAGTCACTCAGTCATGTCTGACTCTTCGAGACCCCATGAATTGCAGCACGCCAGGCCTCCCTTCCATCACCAACTCCCAGAGTTCACTCAGACTCACGTTCATCGAGTCAATAATGCCATCCAGCCATCTCATCCTCGGTCGTCCCCTTCTCCTCCTGCCCCCAAACCCCCTCAGCATCAGAGTCTTTTCCAATGAGTCAACTCTTCACATGAGGTAGCCAGAGTACTAGAGTTTCAGCTTTAGCATCATTTCTTCCAAAGAAATCCCAGGGCTGCAGTCCAAGGCACTCGCAAGAGTCTTCTCCAATACCACAGCTCAAAAGCATCAATTCTGCAGCACTCAGCCTTCTTCACAGTCCAACTCTCACATCCATACATGACCACAGGTAAAACCATAGCCTTGACTAGACAGACCTGAGTCGGCAAAGTAATGTCTCTGCTTTTGAATATACTATCTAGGTTGGTCATAACTTTTCTTCCAAGGACTAAGCGTCTTTTAATTTCATGGCTGCAGTCACCATCTGCAGTGATTTTGGAGCCCCCAAAAATAAAGTCTGACACTGTTTCCACTGTTTCCCCATCTATTTCCCATGAAGTGATGGGACTGGATGCCATGATCTTCGTTTTCCGAATGTTGAGCTTTAAACCAACTTTTTCGCTTTCCTCTTTCACTTTCATCAAGAGGCTCTTTAGTTCCTCTTCACTTTCTGCCATAAGGGTGGTATCATCTGCATATCTGAGGTTATTGATATTTCTCCCAGCAATCTTGATTCCAGCTTGTGCTTCTTCCAGCCCAGCGTTTCTCATGATGTACTCTGCATAGAAGTTAAATAAGCAAGGTAACAGTATACAGCCTTGACGTACTCCTTTTCCTATTTGGAACCAGTCTGTTGTTCCATGTCTAGTTCTAACTGTTGCTTCCTGACCTGCATACAGATTTCTCAAGAGGCAGGTCAGGTCATCTGGTATTCCCATCTCTCTTAGAATTTTCCACAGCTTATTGTGATCCACACAGTCAAAGGCTTTGGCATAGTCAATAAAGCAGAAATAGATGTTTTTCTGGAACTCTCTTGCTTTTTCCATGATCCAGCGGATGTTGGCAATTTGATCTCTGGTTCCTCTGCCTTTTCTAAAACCAGCTTGAAC
>SJYC01058233.1:0-14341 GCA_006408675.1 Madoqua kirkii | reverse complement strand
GTATAATTTATATTCTACAGGCTGTAATGATCCAAAAGACAAAAAAGTATATTTAGTTTCAAAATATAAGAATTTGAGTATGTTTCATTGAAAATATAAAGTAAATAAATAAAAAAAGTGTTAAAGCTGTAAAGCCTCAATGAAGTTGCTTTTCTAAAGTGTTCAAAACTGTTAAAGTTACAGGGCAAAATACAAATTATAGAAGTATTGAATATTAAAGTTTTAAATCAAAGTTATTTAAATTCAAGAAATTTTAGTTTACTGTTTCGAAAACAGTTTTATAAACAGTTTTACTGGGGCCTTCTCAGATGGTCCAGTGGCTGAGACTCCATGCTCCCAATGTAGGAGGCCTTGGTTTGATCCCTGTTCAGGAAACTAGATTCCATAAGCTGCAACTGAGAGTTTGAAAGCCCCAACTCAAAAACAAAAACAAAAACAAAAAACCTCCACATACTGCAACTAAGACTCATTGCAGCCAAAAAGCAAAACCAAACACAAAAGTTTTATTATGTAATATTTCATTATTAAGTAGTATTTATATTACATGACTTTTTGCCTGGTATTTACTGTCAATCTAGTTGCTAATATAAGGAATTGGTATCGCTTTATACTTCTTATGTGAAGAAGAATAGGAATTTCTATCCAAACAGAAATTCTGGATCTCATATATACAAATTAGAAAGTGATACAATCTACTTAGGCTCGGTGGCAAAGCATCCACCTGCCAGTGCAGGAGAGGCAGGAGACCTAGGTTTGATCCCTGGGTCAGGAAGATCCTCTGGAGTAGGAAATGGCAACCCACTCCAGTATTCTTGCCTGAAAATTCCCATGGACAGAGGAGCCTGGCGGGCTACAGTCCATGGGGCTGCAAAAAGTCCAACATAACTGATCAACATGATCTACTTAAACTGCAAAGTGTTCCTCAGAAACAAGCAGGAACATGAAGAGCAAAAGAAAATGGATGTTCAGCACTGCGGGAAAGTCATGCTTGTTATGTAGAATCTATTGCACAGGCACCCATGCTACTTGAGAAGGGAGAAGTTAATTAAGAAGTTAATTAATTTGTCCTTTCTCTCACAGAAGTGTTTCCAGTGCTCAAGTTCTCTGAATCCTCTGAAGAGGTGTCTGTCTGCAATACCAGCAGAGGCCACTCCCCACCAGCCTTTGTGAGATTCAGATACTGTTGCCTTTTGTTTAGAGATTTTAGGGCAAGAAATGAGGAGAACATTCTTGGGGCCTGAACAGTATTATGAAACAGGATATTTAGGATTACAGTTCATGCTGAGCCAGTGCTAAGCATATAATCCTGAGTGACAAGAGCACCCTTGTGTTCCTTAATACATTTATTTTTTGATGTATTTCTGAGATACAGGGCCAATCTTGCTAGGATCTAAGCGCATTACTGGCTGCAAGGGAGATGGGGAAAAACAAGATCCTAAGAGCTGACTCATTGGAAAAGACCCTGATGCTGGGAGGGACTGGGGGCAGGAGGAGAAGGGGACAACAGAGGATGAGATGGCTGGATGGCATCACTGACTCGATGGACGTGAGTCTGAGTGACCTCCAGGAGGTGATGATGGATAGGGAGGCCTGGTGTGCTGCGATTCATGGGGTCACAAAGAGTCGGATACGACTGAGCGAATGAACTGAACTGAACTGAACCTTGGGGATCTATAGATTCATAATATAGGAATTTCCCCAAACACATAAAGAGTGCTTAAAAGATGCTGGGCAACCAAAATTGTTGGAATAGGGAAATCCAGGGCAACACAGAAAGTGTTAGTTACTCAGTCGTGTCTGACTCTTTGTGACCCCATGAACTATAGCCACCAGGCTCCTCTGTCCATGGGATTCTCCAGGCAAGAATACTGGAGTGGGTAACTGTTCCCTTCAAGGGATCTTCTCAACCCAAGGAATGGAACCTGGGTCTTCTGCATTGCAGGTGGATTCTTTATCATCTGAGCCACCAGGGAAGCCCCAAGGGGTCATCCTATCCCCTAAACAGTTAATGATGAAGACTATCAGAATCAGCTTTGTTTTTTTAAATTTGTCAGCAGGTGGTGTTGGTTGCTGTGAGTGGACTTTCTCTAGCTGCAGAGAGTGGGGGCCACTCTCTTGCTGCGGAGCGTGGGCTCTAGGCGCGAGGGCTTCAGTCATGGGTCGAGGGCTGCAGGGCACTGGCTCGGTGGTTGCGGTTCACCGGCTTTAGCTGCTCCATGGCATGTGGGATCTTCCTGGACCAGTAATCTGTGTCCCCCCTGCTTTGGCTGGTGGATTGTTAACCGCTAGACTACCAGGGAAGCCTCAGAGTCAGCTCTTGGGGCACTCTGAAGTCTAGTCAAAAACTTAAAAACAACCAAGAGAAAGCTTGGTAAAGAGAGAAACTGCTGCTTTATGGTAAGAGGGTGCAGTGGCGTTTCAGTTTGCCCACCTACCATCCCCCGCGCTCCATGGCCCTGAGGAAGGGGACCTAGATTTCTCACGTTGACTGCAAGTGCCAGAAAAGGAACCTGTCCTCAAAAAGCTGTGATTGTGGTGTCAGCCTGCAGGACAGGTGGAAAGACTTCCTATTTCTTCATTCAGGGTATTTCTAGGGTTGGGGTGACCGCTCTGTGGCTTTTGCTAAAAGTGTTTAAAAGCACAGGCAGCTACTGGCCTCAGCAGCCTGGAACAAGGAACAATACTTGGGACAAGCAGTAGAACAAGAAGACTGGGAAGGGAGAGGCTGGGGAGAGACATGGGTGGGAACAGAGCTTTGCAAAGCATCTGTGTGTGCCTGGGACTTGAGAAAGCCATGTGCAGGCTTAGAGTGAGACACATATCCACAAGAGGCCTGAGAAGAATCTGGGCTTCCACGCCATGCTGGTCTTCAGGCCCTGTGCAAGCAGGAAGTGCAGCGAAGGCAGAGTTGTAAGCAGCCTGCTAAGTGTTCAAGGGGTGCCTGGCACAGATCCAATTTGTGAAAACTGGGAGGGTATTTTTCCTTTCCTCTAAAAAAGGTCTTCATTTCTTTTATTGGCTTCAGATATTTAAGGTAACTCTGCCAAAATAGTAGTTGTCCAGCAAGATAAAGGAACACAGGATTCAGGGGCGAAGACTGACTACAGACCCTACAAAAATTGTTTAGAAAAGTCACTAAACGAGCAAGCGACAGCAACCTATAACAGGCAGAGAAAGGAAAATCTGACTTCCAGAGTTGCCACATATTCAAAATATTCAGTATTCAACAACAGAAAAGTAAGCCATGCGAGTAACAAGGGATTACGGCCATTCACCAGAAAAATTATTTAATAGAAACTATGCTTGCTAAACATTAAGTCCTCTTTGGGGGCTGTGAGGATGGGACGTGTTTAGAATAAATGTGTGCCTGCGTGGTCCTGCTGAGGAGCCCTGGTCTCTGTGTTCTCTCTTGCTGTTTGGATGGAGTTGCGTGCCTCTGGCCTCTGAGAAGAGTGTGCAGTGTGGCAAGGGAGAACGGGGGAGAGCACCCCAGGAGCGGTGGTGGTTCCAGCCGAGGAGGCGGTCTTGTGGGCAGGTGGGTAGGTGTCCGTAGAGAGGCGGTCCACGTCCAGCTGTGTTTCCAGCACCATTACTCCCAAACCTGCTTCCTGAGGCATCCAAAGGGCAGGCGCTTGTAGAGTGTAACCCAGATGCTTTGTGAATGGGAATGGAGGGGAGGGTGGGGTCTTGACAGTGAATCTGATAGTAGACTGGACTGTGAGGATGTAGCTTAGTCTTCTTATCTTTTGAGCTCGTTATCTCATTTGTGAAAACAGATGATGATAATGACCACACTGCTTGTACTGTGCATACTCTCTTCCCGACACTTCATGTAAGAGCTCATCTAATTTTCATATCGATACTACAAGGTGGTGCACTTATTATAGGGCTTCCTGTGGCTTAGTGGTAAAGAATCCACCTGCAATGCAGGAGACACTGGTTCGACCCCTGGTTTGAGAAGATCCCTGGAGGGGGCAATGGCAACTCACTCCAGTATTCTTGCCTGGAAGATCCCACAGGCTGAAGAGACTGGCAGGCTATAGTCCATAGGGTTGCAAAGAGTCGGATATGACTGAAGTGACTAAGTACGCATGCACATACGTAGTATATGCATTTTACGGACGAAGAAGCAGAAGTATAGGGAAACTAAGTCACTTGATTGGACCACTAGTATTTGGAGAAGACAGATTCAGACCTTACGCACTGCCCTGGCCTCATGGGCTTATCATGAGATTAAATGGGTGAACACAGTAAGAGCTTAGTCTAGTGTCTGGCACAGGATAAGTGTTCAGCAAATCGTAACAGCTGCTGCCATCAGATCAGGATCCAAACATACAATCAGGGCCTTTCTCCAGCTCTCTCATGTCAGATATGCTTGTGTAAACAGCCGCTTTTAAAGGGGAGTGGGGAACATCATTTTGCAACTATCTGTTGAACTGGTGGATCTTTACTTAGAACAAATTATAAACACCTTTATGCTGCAGGGAAGGTAAAATTTGCTCAGCTTTTCCTCCTTTTCCTCCAGCTTGGACCCATGCAGCTGGGTGAGCTGAGCCCACTGTCTGTCCTTCAGCCCCTGGGCTTCTCTCCCACCAGGCACTCACATTTGTCTTGCTTCCTGGTCATGAGCCAGTCTCTCCTATTAGCCCTCAAAGGATCTGAGAGGTCCGCAGGAGAACGCTCAGGATATGGCTCATCCTCTGTGGCTGCTTCTGAGGGCTCCTGGTATAGGGCCCAGGAAAATGTGGGCCTTTCCCCCTCCCCAGTTCATTCTGTCCATCTGCTTGTTAGCGCAAAATCCAGATGTCAGAGAATTTGATTTTCTTTGTTTCTTCCTGTGAAATAAAATGAGGTCTGGTGCGTGGGGAAGAATCTAGTGATTCATATTTTCTGCTTATTTGGCTCCCGGCTGAATGGGAATTTGCATTACTTAATGTGTGACTTTTTCTTGGGAAATCAAAAGAAGTTTCCTATTCAATTATTAAAGAATTTTACAGCCAAATAATCCTCTTATTTTTTTACTCCTCTTTGGTGGGGGATGTCTGGGCTCTCTGAGTGATCAATTCTTCTCATGTCCTCTGTTTCCATCTGGGCAGGAAGTTCAAGTCCCTCATTCAAGGATTAGGAGCTTCTAAGAGGCAGTTTGGAATAACAGACTGGTTCCAAATAGCAAAAGGAGTACATCAAGCCTGTATACTGTCACCCTGTTTATTTAACTTATATGTAGAATACATCATGAGAAATGCTGGACTAGAAGAAACACAAGCTGGAATCAAGATTATTGGGAGAAATATCAATAACCTCAGATATGCAGATGATACCACCCTTATGGAAGAAAGTGAAGAAGAACTAAAGAGCCTCTTGATGAAAGTGGAAGAGGAAAGCGAAAAAGTTGGCTTAAAGCTCAACATTCAGAAAACAAAGATCATGGCATCTGGTCCCATCACTTCATGGGAAATAGATGGGGAAACAGTGGAAAACAGTGTCAGACTTTATTTTTTGGGGCTCCAAAATCACTGCAGATGGTGATTGCAGCCATGAAACTAAAAGATGTTTAGTCCTTGGAAGAAAAGTTATGACCAACCTAGTTAGTATATTCAAAAGCAGAGACATTACTTTGCTGACTGAGGTCCGTCTAGCCAAGGCTATGGTTTTCCCTGTGGTCATGTATGGATGTGAGAGTTGGACTGTGAAGAAGGCTGAGCACCAAAGAATTGATGCTTTTGAACTGTGGTGTTGGAGAAGACTTTTGAGAGTCCCTTGGACTGCAAGGAGATCCAACCAGTCCATTCTAAAGGAGATCAGTCCTGGGTATTCTTTGGAAGGACTGATGCTAAAGCTGAAACTCCAGTACTTTGGCCACCTCATGCGAAGAGTAGACTCATTAGAAAAGACTCTGATGCTGGAAGGGATTGGGGGCAGGAGGAGAAGGGGACGACCGAGCATGAGATGGCTGGATGGCATCACCAACTCGATGGACTTGAGTCTGAGTGAACTCTGGGAGCTGGTGATGGACAGGGAGGCCTGGCATACTTCGATTCATGGGGTCACAAAGAGTCGGACGCGACTGGGCGACTGAACTGAACTGAACTGAACTGAAGCGGCAGTTTGGAAGACTTTGACCTTGCAAGCTGGGAGTGAATTCTTTTAGCACATTTGAGAAAGGATTCGTTTATTTTGGCTTTGCTGGGTCTCCGCTGCTGCGCAGGCCTTTTCTCTGGCTGCGGGGAGCAGGGGCTGCCTTCTAGTTGTGGTGCACAGGTTTCTCGTTGCGGTGGCTTCTCTTGTTGCCAAGCACAGGCTCTAGAGCACAGGCTCCATAGTTGTGGTTCACGGCCTTAGTTGCTCTGTGGCGTGCGGCTTCTTCCTGGCCCAGGGATCTAACCCATGTCTCCTGCACTGATTGGTGGATTCTTAACTGCTGAACACCAGGGAGTCCAGGAAGTGATGTCTTAATGTTCACCAGCTGTGGAGTCAGAGTTAGTGCCTCCTCCTTGCTCATCAGTCCATCAGCTTCAGATGCCGTCACACAGGCTTGAGCAGGGCTTGGGCTCAGGGTCAGTGGAGACAAAATGTAAAAGGAATGGAACTGTGTCGGGTCCAGGGTGCTCTGCCCCAACTTATCTGGGAAAAAAACCCAAAAGACTCTGCTGCCCTTCAGGAGGACCCTAAGCAAGGCTTGCTGTGTGGCCATGTCTGGGATGCCCACAGATTAGGTTCTGATGAGCTGGTCCCATTTGTCCCATCACACTGTAGACTTCTGGAGGGCAACTCAGTCGCTGTTCCTCTGTCCCTTCCTTCAACGTTGTTATTCCTCTCTCCCTTCCTTTCTCCTCCAGTGTCATCATGTGTGCAATACAATAATTTTTTAAAAATGTGCTGAAGTGTAGTTGATTTACAACTTTGTGTTTAATTTCTGCTGTACAGCAAAGTGACTCAGTTGTACATATATATATTCTTTTCCATTATGGATTATCACAGGTTATTGAATATGGTTCCCTGTGCTATACAGTAGGGCCTTGCTGTTTATCCAGTGTATGTATAATAATTTATATCTGCTAATCACAAACTCCCAATCCATTTTGCCCCAACCTGCCTTCCTGCTGGTGGCCTGCAGTCTGTTCTCTACATCTGTGAGTCTGTTTTTGTTTTGTAGATATGTTCTTTTGTGTCATATTTTAGATTCCACATATAAGTGGTATCACAGTATCTGTTCTATGTACATAGTATTTGTCTTTCTCTTTATGACTTACTTTGCTTAGTTTGATAATCTTTAGGTCCATCCACATTGCTACAGATGGCATTATTTCTGTTTTAATGGCTGAGTAATGTTCCATTGTATGTGTATGTGTATGTGTATATGTCTATCCATGGGGTTTTTCCAGGAAAAATACTGGAGTGAGTTGCCATTTCTTTCTCCAGAGGATCTTCCCAACCCAGGGATCAAACCCTCATCTTCTGTATCTCCTGCATTGTAGGCAGATTTTTTAATCCACTGAGTCATCAGGGAAGTCCTATATGTATATATATCTATATCTATATCTATCTATCTATCTATATATATATATTTAAATTCCCTGATGATTGATATTGTTAAGCACATTTTCATGTACCTGTTGGCCACTTGTATATCTTCTTTGGAAAAATGTGTATTTTAGATCCTTTGTCCATTTAAAAATTTTTTATTTATTTTTAATTGGAGAATAATTACTTTACAATATTGTACTGGTTTACGAATCAGCCATAGGTACACATACGTCTCCTCCCTCTTGAACCTCCCCCCGCCCCACATCCCACCTCATCCGACCCCTGTAGTTTGTTAGCATGGTTTGGGCTCCTTGCATCATACAGCAAATTCCCATTGGCTATTTGTTTTACATGTGGTAATGTACATGTTTCCATGCTACTCTCTGTTTGTTCCACCCTCTTCTCCCCTCGCTGTCCACAAGTCTGTGCTCTATGTCTGCATCTCCACTGCTGCCCTGAAAATAGGTTCATCAGTACCATTTTTCTAGATTCCATGTGTATGCATTAATATATGGTTTGTTTTTCTGACTTACTTTGCTCTGTATAATAGGCTCTAGGTTCATCCGTCTCATTAGAACTGACTCAAATGCATCCCTTTTTATGGCTGAATAACATTCCATTTCCCTTCATGGATCATAGCCTTGTTGTGGCACAGGGGCTTGTGTAACCCAATGAAGCTGTGAGCCATGCCATGCAGGGCTACCCAAGATGGATAGGTCACAGTAAAGAGTTCTGGCAAGGTGTAGTCCCCTGGAGGAGAGAATGGCAAACCACTCCAGGACGCTTGCCACGAGAACCCCATGAACAGTATGAAAAGGGAAAAAGACGGGATGGTGGACAATGAGCCACCAGGTTGGAAAGTGTCCAGTATGCTAGTGGGAAAGAGTAGAGGGCAATTACTAATCACTCCAAAAAGAATGAAGCGGCTGGGCCAAAGGAGCAGTGATGTCTAGTTGTGGATGTGTCTTGTGGTGAAAGTAAAGCCCAATGCTCTAAAGAACAATGTTGCATGGGAACCTGGAATGTTAGGTCCACGACTCATGGTAAATTGAAAATGATCAAAGAAAGATGGTAAGAGTGAACATCAACATTCTAGGAATCAGTGAAAATGGATGAGAATGGGTCAATTAAATTCAGATGACCATTATATCTGCTACTGTGAACAAAAGCTCCTTGGAAGAAATGGAATAGCCCTCATAGTTAACAAAAGAGTCCGAAATGAAGTACTTGGGTGCAATCTCAAAAACGACAAGAGGATCTCAATTCATTTCCAGGGCATACCATTCAACATCACAGTAATCCAAATCTATGCTCCAGTGACTGATGATGAAGAAGTGGTTCTATGAAGACATACAGGACCTCTTAGAACTAACACCAAAGAAAGATGTCCTTTTCATCATAGGGGACTGGAATGTGAAAGTAGGAAGTCAAGAGATACGTGAAATAACAGGCAAGTTTGGCCTTGGAGTACAGAATGAAGCAGGGCAAAGGCTAACAGAGTCTTGTCAAGAGAACGGAAACCAAAGGGTGTTTGGTCATAGCAAACACCCTTTTCCAGCAACACAAGAGAAGACTCTACACATGGACAAGACCAGATGGTCAATACCGAAATCAAATTGATTATATTCTTTGCAATTGAAGATGGAGAAGCTCTATACAATCAACAACAAGAAAACCTGGAGCTGACTGTGGCTCAGATCATGAGATCCTTATTGCAAAATTCAGACTGAAATTGAAGAAAGTATGGAAAACTACCAGGTCATTCAAGTATGATGTAAACCAAATCCTTATATTATTATAGATGATATGGTGGAAGTGGCAGATGGATTCAAGGGGTTAGATCTGATAGAGTGCCTGAAGAACTATGGATGGAAGTTGGTAACACTGCACAGGAGGCAGTGAGCAAAACCATCCCAAAGGAAAAAAATTGAGGAGGCTTTACAAATAGCCGAGGAAAGAAGAGAGGGGAAAGATATATCCAAAAGAATGCAGAGTTCCAGAGAATAGCAAGGAGAGATAAGTAGGCCTTCTGCTTCATTGGTTATGCTAAAGCCTTTGACTGTGTGGATCACAACAAACTATGCAGGATTCTAAAAGAGATGGGATTAACACACCACCTTACCCATCTCCTGAGAAATCTATATATGGGCCAAGAAGAAACAATTAGAACCATACATGGAACAACTGACTGGTTCAAAATTGGGAAATGAGTAAGACAAGGCTGTATATTGTCACCTTGTTTATTTAATTTAAATGCAGAGTACATCATGCAAAATGCCAGGCTGGATGAATCACAAGTTGGAATCAAGACTGCTGGGAGAAATATCAACAACCTCAGATATGCAGATAATACCGCTCTAATGGCAGAAAGTGAAGAGGAGCTAAAGAGCCTCTTGATGAGGGTGAAAGAGGAGAGTGAAAAAGCTGGCTTGAAACTCAGCATTCAGAAAACTAAAATCATGGCATCCAGTCCAATCTCCTCATGGTAAATAGAAGGGAAAAAAGAAAAAGTGGCAGATCTTATTTTCTTGGATTCTGGTATCACTGCGGACAGTGACTATAGCCATGAAATTTAAAGATGTTGCTCCTTGGAGGAAAGCTATGAGAAACCTAGAGAGTATATTAAAAAACAGAGACATCAGTTTGCCAACAAAGGTCCATATCCATATAGTCAAAGCTATGGTTGAGATGGTTGGGCAGTATCACTGACTCAGTGGACATCAATTTAAGCAAGCTCCAGGAGATAGTGAAGGACAGGGAAGTCTGACGTGCTGCAGTCCACGGGGTCGCAAAGAGTCAGACATGACTTAGTAACTCAGCAACAACAACAACAACAACAACAAATATTCCACTGTATATGTGTACTACAGCTTCTTTATCCATTTCATCTATCGGTGGACATCTAAGTTGCTTCCATGTCCTCCCTTTTGTAAGTAGTACTGCAATGAACATTGTGTTACATGTGCCTTTTTCAATTATAGTTTTCTCAGGGTATATGCCCAATAGTGGGATTGCTGGATCATATGGTAGTTTTATCCCTAGTTTTTTAAAGAATCTCTGTACTGTTCTCCATAGTTCTTTGCCAGTTTTTAATCTGATTTTTTTTTTGCTATTGAGTTGTATGAATTCCATATATATTTTAAGAATATATCATATAGATGGTTTTCAAAGATTTCCTCCTATTCTGTAGATGTCCTTTTCATTTTGTTAATTGTTTCCTTTGCTGTGCAGAAGATTTTTAATTTGATGTAGACCCAGGTGTTTCTTCTTGCTTTTGTTGCCTGTTTTTTGTTGTCATATCAAAAAAAAAAATTGCCAAGACTAATGTGAAGGAGTTTTCCACATATGTTTTCTCCTAGGAATTCTACCATTTCAGGTCTTACATTTATTTATTAAGAAAATTCATTACAATTTATTCAGAGGAAGAAATAGTATGCAAGAAATAAAATTATATAGAAGATTTAATGACAGAAAAATGCTATTAAAAACAGGAAAGAAGAGGGTGACAGTAGAGGTGAAAATTGGGTGACAAAAGTGTATTTATAAGTATATCCCACTTCTAAAAGCTCAAAATTTATTAAGAATGTGTGTATGTTAATGCGTCTGTACACACAAATATATGATTTTTCCATCAGATCTTACATTTACATCTTGAATTTATTTCAAGTTAATTTTTGTGAGTATTGTAAAATAAGGACCCAATTTTATTCTTCTGCACATGGCTATCCAGTTTTCCCAAAACCATTCACTGAGGAGACTGTCTTTTCCTATTGTATGTTCTTGGTGCTGTTGTCAAAGATTAGTTGATTATATATGTGGACTCTATTCTGTTGCGTTAGTCTATATGTTTGTTTTTATGGCAGTGCCATACTGTTTTGATTACTATAGCTTTGTAATAGAGTTTGAAATTGAGAAGTGTGATACCTCCAACTTAGATCTTCTGTCTCAAGATTGATTTGGCTCCTCAGGATCTTTTGTGTTTTGACACAAATTTTATGATTCTTTTTCACTATTTCTGTGAAAAATGTCTGGAATTTTGATACAGATTATGTTGAATCTGTAGATTACTTTGGGTAGTACGGACATTTTGACAATGTTAATTTTTCCATTCCATGAACATGGTATACCTTTTCATTTATTTGTATCTTGTTCAATGTCTTTCATCAATGTTTTCTAGTTTCAGCAAACCAAACTTTCAAAGGAATTCCCTGGTGTTTCAGTGGTTAGGATTCAATGCTTTCACTGCCGAGTTCAGTTCAGTCGCTCAGTCGTGTTCGACTCTTTGCAACCCCATGAATCGCAGCATGCCAGGCCTCCCTGTCCATCACCAACTCCTGGAGTTCACTCAGACTGATGTCCATTGAGTCAGGGATGCCATCCAGCCATCTCATCCTCCATTGTCCCCTTCTCCTCCTGCCCCTAATTCCCCCCAGCATCAGAGTCTTTTCCATTCAGTCAACTCTTCACATGAGGTGGCCAAAGTACTGGAGTTTCAGCTTCAGCATTATTCCTTCCAAAGAAATCCCAAGGTTGATCTCCTTCAGAATGGACTGGTTGGATCTCCTTGCAGTCCAAGGGACTCTCAAGAGTCTTCTCCAACACCACAGTTCAAAAGCATCAGTTCTTTGGTGCTCAGCCTTCTTCACAGTCCAACTCTCACAACCATACAAGACTATTGGAAAAACCAGTGCCCAGGCTCAATTCCTGGTCTGGAAACTAAGATCCTATAAGCCCTGTTGCATGGCCAAAAAACCAAAAAAACCAATCACCTCCCTCCCAAAACTCCAAAAAACCAAAGCAAAGCAAAATCAAACAAAAAACCCAGTCTTTTACCTCCTTGGTTAAATTTATTCCTAAGTATTTTATTATACTGGAGTTTCAGCTTCAGCATTATTCCTTCCAAAGAAATCCCAAGGTTGATCTCCTTCAGAATGGACTGGTTGGATCTCCTTGCAGTCCAAGGGACTCTCAAGAGTCTTCTCCAACACCACAGTTCAAAAGCATCAGTTCTTTGGTGCTCAGCCTTCTTCACAGTCCAACTCTCACATCCATACATGACTATTGGAAAAACCAGTGCCCAGGCTCAATTCCTGGTCTGGAAACTAAGATCCTATAAGCCCTGTTGCATGGCCAAAAAACCAAAAAAACCAATCACCTCCCTCCCAAAACTCCAAAAAACCAAAGCAAAGCAAAATCAAACAAAAAACCCAGTCTTTTACCTCCTTGGTTAAATTTATTCCTAAGTATTTTATTGCTTTTGATTGTTCTTGTCAGTGGAATTACTTTCTTAAGTTCTCTTTCATATAGTTTGTTTTTAGTGTATAGAATGTAACTAATTTTTGAATATTGATATATCCTGCAACTTAACTGCATTTATTAGTCTTAATGATTTTTTGGTGGAGTCTTAGGGTTTTCTGTATGTAATATTATGTTATCTGCAAACAGGGACAATTTAACTTCTTCCTTCTGATTTGGATGACTTTTTTCCTGTCTAATTACTCTGACTGCAACTTCCAGGACTATGTGGAATAGGAGTGGTGAGAATAGACATCCTTCTCTTATTCATCATCTTAGAGGAAAAGCTATTAGGTTTCCACCATTGAGAACAATGTTAGCTGTGGACTTGTCATCAGTCAGTTCAGTTCAGCCACTTGGTCGTGTCCAACTCCTTGCGACCCCATGAATTGCAGCATGCCATGCCTCCTTGTCCATCACTAACTCCCAGAGTTCAGTTAAACTCATGTCCATTCAGTCGGTGATGCCATCCAGCCATCACATCCTCTGTCGTCCCCTTCTCCTCCTGCCCCCAATCCCTCCCAGCATCAGAGTCTTTTCTAATGAGTCTACTCTTTGCATGAGGTGGCCAAAGTACTGGAGTTTCAGCTTTAGCATCATTCCTTCCAAAGAACACCCGGGACTAATCTCCTTTAGAATGGACTGGTTGTATATGGCCTTTATTATGTTACATATATTTGTTCAGTACCAATCTTTTGAGAGTTTTGAGTCATGAAAAGATGTTGAATGTGGTCGTGTGTTTTTCCCCCGTCTGTTGAGATGATCATACAATTTTTTATTCTGTTAATGTGATGTGTCTCATTGAGTGGCTTGTGTATGCTGAACCATACTTACAAACTAGGGATAAATCCCATTTGATCATGGCATGTGGTCCTTATAGTGTGCTATTGAATTTGGTTTGCTTGTATTTCACTGAGGATTTTTGAATCTATGCTCATCAGGGATATTGCTGTGTAATTTTCTTCTCTTGTAGTGTCCTTTCCTGGCTTTTCTTTCTTTCTTTTCTTTCTTTTTTTAAATCAGGGTAATGCTGGCCTGGTGAAATGAGTTTGAAAGTGTTCCCTCCTTTTCAATTTTCTGGAAAAGTTTGAGGAGGATTAAAGTGAAAGTCATCCAATTGTGACCAACTCTTTGTGATCCCATGGATATACAGTCCATGGAATTCTCCAGGCCAGAATACTGGAGTGGGTAGCCTTTCCCTTCTCCAGGGGATCTTCCCAACCCAAGGATTGAACCCAGGTCTCCCACACTGCAGGCAGATTCTTTACCAGCTGAGCCACCAGGGAAGCCTAAGAATACTGAAGTGGGTAGCCTATCCCTTCTCCAGTGGATCTTCCCAACCCAGGAATTGAACTGGGGTCTCCTGCATTGCAGGTGGATTCTTTACCAACTGAGCTGTCAGAGAAATGCTTAAAGAGGATTGGTGTTAATTATTCTTTAAATGTTTGGTAGAATTCACTATTTTTTATAATTGAAAAATAGTTGATTTAAAATGTTGTATTAATTACTGCTGCACAGC